>QYAP01000326.1:0-44515 GCA_003988905.1 Hymenotorrendiella dingleyae
GTGGTGTGGTGTGTGGTGTGTGGTGTGTGGTGTGTGGTGTGTGGTGTGTGGTGTGTGGTGTGTGGTGTGTGGTGTGTGGTGTGTGGTGTGTGGTGTGTGGTATGTAGTGTATGTGCTGGGTCGGTGTTGGTTGAATGCCATTCCCCAATGTAGAAATCGCACGTTGCCTCCATGTCCTCTCAGCCCACGCCTTGTATATTTCTAAAGCCGGTACGGGAATAATTATGGCCATGGTCGGTCACATGTACATTCATATGGAGCATGGCGATATACAATTCTCATGTCAAAAGTACCTCCGGGTTCTGGAGAGAGAAAGTAGTAGTTCAATCCCTACAAGTACAGCCAGCACTGCTGCCCCAGTGCCCCCACCACCATCTGGCCCCACATGCATTCACATCGGTGTCACTCATCCCGGCACAGGCCCTTCGCTGCAAGGCGTTGGATACGGAGGTACCGTCGTTTGTCTTCTAAGATTCACGCTCATCCCTCACACGTCTGATGTCCATGTCTCCGCTGCCGCATCAAAATTTTCACTTTCTCAGCCGAGTCACTCCCAAAACGGGTGCGGGCGTTGTCGTTTGACCTGTAGGCGTGGAGGTGGACGCGGGGTGTTGGCGATGGGTGAAGTATTGAAAATGGCCTTTGATCGGAATTACTTAACCTCACGATTCACAGCTGGCAGACGAGAGGCAGCAGCAGCCTACTTACGCTCCCCCTCCCAGTCACTCTAATCAAGTAATGCATGGTCGAACGCACTTTACGCCCTCGCAATATTCCCCTCCCCCCTTATTCAGACCAATTTCCCATTCTTATTGTTATTATTATTGTTAGGGCTGGAGCTATAAACTCGCCTGCCTGCCCCCTTCCCATTCTTGCCTTCCCAAGACTTTTCCATATGACGGCCGTCTTTGCCCTCACCCTCACTTAACTCCTGGGCACGAGACAAGGGCTCCTCTGCTCTACGAAATCATCGGCTCCGCGCTGGGCGGACACTACGGAACTCGTCCTCTTCAAAAAGGTAGCCTACTAGCTGCCTCCCCCCTCCAAACTTCTCCTCCGAGCCCTCGCACCCGCCGCACCCAAAGCCAAAAGCTCTCGCACTTGCAGAGCTCTGCTGCCTGCTGCCTGCTACGAGTACCAGACCAGACAAGGCACTTTGCAGTAGCTCTCCCTCCCTACCACCCCGTCACAGACCAGCCCGCGGCCGTGCTGCTACACAACCGCTGTCTTCTGCACACCTTCAGCCCTTCAGCCTGCAAACTCATCTGCAATCTGCAGTCTGCAAACTTCAAACTGCAACCTGGTCCTCGAGATTTGCGGCGTCGCAGTCAATTCGACTTGACCGCTTCGGTAGGTGAGCCAGAGAAGAAAGAAAAC
Organism: Hymenotorrendiella dingleyae; assembly: GCA_003988905.1. Classification (NCBI taxonomy): domain Eukaryota; kingdom Fungi; phylum Ascomycota; class Leotiomycetes; order Helotiales; family Helotiaceae; genus Hymenotorrendiella; species Hymenotorrendiella dingleyae. Next base: position 1,378 of record QYAP01000326.1, read on the forward strand.
AAAAAGATCGAGGCCGAACACTAAAGCCGACCTTTCCATCCTCCAAAAACCCCATCCCGGCGCTGTGCCTCTTTTCTCACCCCACCAAAAATGACGGAGGCGCTTTGAACGACGCCGACTCAGTACCTGACCACCCTACATATTTATTTCGCGGGACCTCGAACAAAGACCCGCCAAATCTCCCTCTCTTTCCACGGTGCAACAACCACCCACCACTTGGGCAATCTGCACACGCTGCAGCTGCAGCACTGCGAAATCATGTCGAGCAGCCGCCCCATGGAGTCGCGAGTAGGAAGAGCGAAGCAACGTGAGTGATTCCTCAAAAAAAAGCAACCACCAAAAAAAATCACTACGAGGGGTGCCGAGCAAAACACCATGCTTTGAACAAGTCCCTGCATCCCAAGGAGCCTCCACTGACCTTTCTCGACTTTAGGCTACAGTGAAGGCGGAGAAAGGCTCGTCGCAGGTGTTGTCCCTCTCAATTCTGCCAAAACACACGTGCTCCTGATTCAATCGACTCGACGATCCGGCTGGGTCCTTCCCAAGGGCGGATGGGAATCCGACGAGACTTGCCCTGATGCTGCGCAACGTGAAGCTTGGGAAGAGGCTGGCATCTCTTGCAAAATTGATTACGACCTGGGCACCATCCCTGAAACTAGGACTCCGAAACAGTACTCCAAAGATGCCCCCAAGGCTCTTTACCAATTCTACGAAGCTACCGTCACAACCGAACATGTGGAATGGCCAGAAAAACACAAGAGGGATCGTCATTGGGCTACATACGTCGAGGCAGAAAAGGCTATGAGTGGACGTCCGGAACTGCTTGAGGCTCTCAAGCGGTCGACGATTAAACGGTAGCCCCGCGGGCCCGGCGTTCATATCTCATTCAATACGCGATGTTGTGGAAATCTCACAAACAACCACTGCAAAAATATCGAGATCACCAATACCAGCACCTGCTAGAGTGGGATTTATGGATTCCGGGGTCCAAATGATTTGAAAATTCGCGGTGAAACACACCTTGGCCAGTAATGAAATCTGGTCTTGAAACAGACCTCGAAGGGCTCCCGGGTTGGGCTTACAGGCTTGCTACTTTCTTCCGCATACTTTTGTTGTTTGTTCAACTCTGCATTAGAGACAATCAAGTCCATCTGCCGCCATGCTCTTGAATGAAAATGGCCTCTTTATTGATTCGAAGTATTTGACAGCTCCGAATAGCTGCAGATATGATTTCCCAGAAGCGCTTTATTGTGGTTAATTCGGCCCCAAAGCAAAAAACGAGTCGAGTTTCTCTGGCAATTTTGCATTTTGGGATTGGCGTTTGTGAGGCAGAACTGAGCATATAGAACTGGTACATCAGATGCTAATGTTCTTTGGGGGAATTTTTTTTAACCAATTGGGGTAATGTCTGTTGATTTGAACCTATTGAACACGAGGAGTTTTGGGTTGGATAAAAAAAAGGGGGTTGATTGAGTTATCAGCAATTCAGCCCAAACTCGACACCTCATAAACTTTGAAAAGTTGCTGTGACAAAATATTTATGAAGCAATGCATCATGATTTGATGGTATGTAAAGTAGACTTTAGACTATAGATTATTAATTTGCGTATATGTATACTTCTCGTTTTATTTCGCGTGGTGACTCTGGCCGTAGTAAACATAATATCGGCGATAGCTTTGATAGGTGCACGGACGACAGAGGAAATACATCGTCACTTCAAGATTATCAGAGCGCGTCTCGACCTTACAATCACCAACCTTTCAAGTCTACCACAACAACAGACTATGGACCTGCGCACCCGTTTCCGGTCTTCATAGCGCCTTCGATAGCGAATAATTTCACCTTCATTTCGACTTCATCCACACGACACACGATGGAGCACGCAGAAGATACACCCCAAGGCGGGGTGCTTCCCATGCAACCAGGCATGATGCCACCGCCTACCCAGAATCAGCAATTGCCTCCGCAGATGTTCACCACTGCTGCGCAGCTGTTGGATATGACAGATAGTAGGTTGACTTCACCTTTGCGATCAAGCTCGGGCCCGGGCGAGGCTCGAGGATTCAAGAGATGGGATTTGCATGCTACGAAAGATAGTGACAAGAGAACATGTTTGCTAACCAATTTTTCGTTTGCAGAAAAACTCATGGTCGCTCTCCGCGACGGCAGGAAATTAATCGGTGTTCTTAGGAGCTGGGATCAATTCGGTTTGTCCATCCCCCTTCCCCCTTCCTTCCCCTCTAACAAACATATCCCAGCAAACCTCGTCCTCCAATCCACCATCGAACGCATATTCGTGCCTCCCTCCTCCCCCAAACCAGACCCCCTCAACCCCTCCTCCACCACAGGTCTCTACGCCGACGTTCCCCGCGGCATCTTCCTCGTGCGCGGGGAAAACGTGCTCCTACTTGGGGAAATCGATTTGGATAAAGATGATGATGCGCCGCCCGGGTATGAGAGGGCGGAGATTGAGACGGTGCATCGGTTGCAGAAGGAGAGGAAGGTTAGGGAGGTTAGGAGGGAGAAGGTGGTTAAGAGGAGGCTTGGGGAGTTGGGGTTTGAGGGGGAGAATTTGGGGGAGGCTTTGTTGTAGGGTAGGGGGATTGACGTGGGATGGAAGAGCGGATGGGAATCTTGGGATGGGGAAGATAGATGTTGATGCCATGCGGAATATTGTGAAACGCAGACATCGGCCGGTGGAAGGGGAATTTGAATGAATGCACGCATGGAATGATGGACGAACAGCATTCATCGTTCGAGATAGATAGAGGGCTTTTGTGAACTAGGGAGTCTCATCACCAGACTCCCCCCCAAAAACAGTCAACGAAAATGAACATGGCGGGATTTTTTATGACTGTCTGCTCTTTCCAGATAAAGAGACCCTAGACAGCTGTCACATTAGCGTTTTGCTCACTTTACTCACTTTCTTTATCATTTCTTGGTATGCAATTTATCTATTACTCTTCAAATCCCTCTTCTCCCCCTCCCCTCTCTCCCATCCCTAAAGCTCGTTTCCATACATGTCTTCTATATATCTACTTCTAACCCATCTCCCCCCCTTCTACTCTTGCTCGCTGCTTTCTTTTGATTTTTGGGTTTGGGGGGTAGGTGTGGATTGGTTGGGGGAGGGGGATGGGGATGGGGATGGAAGAAGAGAGCGAGGAGGGGGATGCGGATGGGGATGAGGGGGGGAAGGGGGGGGTGAAGATATTGGGGGGGGGCTACTTTTGTATTTCAAGTAAGCATTTTATTGCCGCCCTCTCTCGGTTTAGTTGTTAATAAGAGGTAATATGAGAGAGAAGTTCCCATTTCTACCTATGCTAAGATGGTAGAGGGGCGTATATTGTGTGATAAGCTGGTTTGGTGCGGAGGAGCATTAGATGTTGGATAGTATTGGGTTTAAGGGGAGGGAGAGGGGTAAGGGGGTTGGGAATGGGAGTAGGTTTTCATGGGTGGGTGGTTGGCTTGTGGTAGGAGTAGAGCAGTGAAATCTCACAACTTACACTATTACGCATCTCCCTTTCACATCTAGGTTACCCTGTTACCTTGCCGGAATCGCAGGGTAACCTACCGAGAATAAGCCTTCGGCAAATTAAAGGGTTAAAGGGGGGAAGTTAAGATGTTTAAGGGTTATCAATGGGGAGAAGTGTGAGGGGTAGGGTAGGAATGTAGGCGAAGATTCAAATCTAATAACTTACCCTATTACTTATCTCCCTCTCACATCTAGGTTACCCTGTTACCTTACCGGAATCGCAGGGTAACCTACCGAGAATAAGCCTTCAGCAGATCAAAAATTCAGGTATGATCGCTGGGTGTAAGGATTTAAGATTTACGAACAAAAGCTTAATACGATTAGCCATACAGGACCCAAACACTTGCCCATAAACTCCTATTAAATCCGAATTATGATTCGTACCGTACGTTTTATGCGAAACTCAAGAAGAGGGGAGTATTATGCACGGAAGAGAGGGATGAGGGGGGGATGAAGAAGTAAGGGTTAGAGGTTGGGTGGTACATACATTTGATTATACAGTAGAGAGCGCGGTAAAAAGTCTTTACGATTTGTACCTATATAGTGGGTATATATCCAAGCACCAGCATATTCACAAAACTCTCTCCATCAACCTCCCTCCAACCCCAAAAAGACAAACAAACACTCGAACCACACCAGCACTCTTTTCCAACCGCTCTGTTCTGCGCTAACGACTCCTTCTCCTCTCCTCACCCCGCTGTACGCATCAAGGTGAAGTGAAATGCAGAAAGTCGTAGTCATGTCGGTCGTATGGTATTAGTCGTGTCTGGTCGTTGATCTTCGTCGAGTAGGTGTAATTACCAATAAACAAATACGATATACTCTCTCCCCGCCTCGCAAAACCGCAAAAATTCGACGTAGGAAATAAAAGCAGATAACGATGTGTCGGTGTGTTGACGTCTTGGATGACATAGGAAAGATTTCGCGTTCGAGCGAGTTGAAAATGCAAATCTCTCCCCCCCCCTTGACGCCCGAGTCGAAAATCAAAAACAACTGAAAAGAAAAGAAAAGAAAAGAAAAGAAATAAGAACAAGATGATGAAGGAAATGAGAAGAGATTAACGACACCCTCTCCTCTTGCTCCCCAATATCCAATAAGAGCAAGAGCGAGCCCAATAATCAACTGCATCACCACCCCCCTAAACCTCAGCAGAAACCTCCTCCTTCGCCTCCTCCGCCGCCTCCTCCGCCGCCTCCTCAGCAGGCGCCTCCCCCTCAGCAGCAGCAGCTTCCTCCCCCTCAGCCGCCTCTGCCTCTTCTTCTGCTACCCTCTTCTTCTCCGCCTCCTCGGCCCTCACAAGCGCCTCAGCGCGTTCCCTCTCCTTCCTCTCCTTCTTCACCTTCATCATCGCCTCACGTTCCAGCCTCTCCTTCTCCCTCTTCTCCCTGAACGTCCCCTTCTTCTCCCGAACCACCGCAGGCATAAGCCTCACCGCCGTCGTCAACGCCGTGAGGCCAGCGTAGAACTGTTTCGACGCTTCGCCCAGATGCACTTTTGCGGCTGCGACATCCTGACGGGCGGCCGTGGCTTGGCGGCGAGCGCGGTATTCCTGTTCGGCTTTTTGGGCACGCGCGTAGGCCGTGGAGGCTTCGACGCGGCGCGTGCGAAGACCTAGTCTGTTGGTGGTGATGTTAGTTATTGTGGTTGTGATTTGAAGTGGAAGAAATGGTGACACTCCAAAAGAACATATCAAAAAAGAAAACACAACAAAAAAAGAGAATGAGAACATACTCAGTCCCACTAGTCCCCGGCCTCTTATAATTCCCCACCACCGGCGTACCAGGCAACGGTTTATTAACCTTCCTCTTAGTCACCTTCTTGGGCCCCGTGACCTGTCCTGCAACCTCACCTCCCTCCTCTGCCTTCTTCGCCATGGCCGCTTTCACTTTACTCTTATCACGATTGGCGCCGTCGCCACGGAGGTAGGCGAGCATCTTGAGACGTTGAGTTGTAGGATGATTGCTTATAAACGAAGAGAGGTTGGATGATGGATCGGCGGTGGCGCCGTCTGTGGTTGGTCGCGAGGGGATGGGGCTTAAGGACATGTGCTGGTAAAGACTCTGTGGTGTTATGTGTACCTTTGTTGTTGTGGTAACTTCCGTGATCTGATCTAGATTATTTGGGAAAGTTATGAAAAAAGAAAGTTTAGAAGGGGAAGAGAAGAGGGAGGAGGGGGAACGGGGAGTGATATAGATGTTTGCTGGCAGAAACAATAGTCGAGTACTTAATTCAACTTTTGCTGGCCTAATACCCCTCCCCTTCCACGCCGACGTTCTTCCCTTCCCTTCCTCGAACCATCGTTGGGAAAACAACGCGTGCCGCGTTGTCTACCAAGGTCCAAGCATCCGTTCTTGTAGTCATAAACAAGCAAGCATGTCTTCACCTGTCAGACCTTCAAGACAAGGGTATCCAGAAAGTAAATTCAATGCAAAACCTTCCACCACCCCTCTCGCACTTCTTCTCCGTTTTCATGATTGGCTATCATTCTTAACCCAAGAGCATAGTCTCCCATCAATAGGCCGATATCCAGCACCCCCAAGAACAAGCGACAGTGACGCATGAATCACCAATCTCCAAGACCCATCACAAGGGGAAAACGTGAGCATGGTAGCGTGATGTTTGGCGGACTATGAGTCAAGGATCCGCGATGTTCTAGAAGGGCCACTGGAAGGGAAGCATGTGTTGTTTGATGACGAGTGGAGGATGATAAAATGCATGCAAGCATTGGGAATAGGATGTGGTGGGGTGAAGTTGTTATAGATAGGGGACCGATAGTAAGAAATGAGGGGCAAACAGGGGCATCCTAGTCCTACCAAGGAAATTTTCCGGTTGGTTGCAATGCGCGTGAAATTGACGAAAATGGAAATTTGGCAAGCGGGAATAACCTCATGAGGACAAAAATGGATTTTATCCGAAATGTTTGGTCAGGATGGGATGTCTGAGAGGTTTGAAGAAGATGCTCTCACCAAATGCACGACGTTTGGTCGTCCTCGCTTAACAAGGGGTAGGCCACTTCCGCTTTTGTCCTACCAAAACTCCGAGATTCTAGGCACCCATTTAATTCCCCTTCCTTAACCGCAATTAACTTTTTGGGAAAATAGATTTCGTTGCATATCGCAAGGAGAAAGGTTCTTCCCATTCCACGTTCAAAACTAAAAGTAGAGTGGCGGTATTGGTTGGTATGAGCCGACGTAGAGTGTATACCGGGTCATTCTTGATTAGAAACCTGTCAGTGGTTCAATATTCTTGATTCGAATGATACCCAGCCTTCTAGATAGGTATCAACTATCGCTCGACTGTTCTTCCAGATGTTGTTTTTCGGCTAATGCTATTGTCGTTGAATTTGCTTTCAGCTTATTGATCGTCTCCATGTACTCCTCGAAGGGATCCGAGTCAAAAACAATTCCGCCACCTATATAATGATCAGCTCAATAAAGGGGGCTCTGACAGTAGTATACGTACCAGCTTGCAAATACGCAGTGCCATCCTTTACCAACATCGTCCTCAACGCAATGCAAGTATCCATCTCACCCTCCATCTCAACACCATTAGCATCAACACTGCCGTACCCAAAGTACCCGACAGCACCAGCATAAACACCCCTCTTCTCCCGTTCCAGCTCCGCAATCAGCTCCATGGCTTTAACTTTTGGAGCTCCAGAAACCGTTCCAGCTGGGAAAATAGATCTAAACGCGTCGAATCGCGTCTTGCCCTCTCGAAGAACCCCAGATACTTGAGATACGAGATGCTGTACATGGCTGAATTTTTCGACAACCATTAAACGATCGACCTTTACTGTAGTTGGATCGCAAACTCTGTTTATGTCATTTCTTGCAAGGTCGACAAGCATAACATGCTCTGCTCTATCTTTCAACGAGTCCGAAAGCTCCTTTGCAAGTTTCCTATCGAGTTCTGGATTGTCGGGTGCTCTTTTCACTGTTCCTGCAATAGGATGGGTAATTATACGCCCATTCTCATCTCTCTTCACGAGAAGCTCTGGCGAAGCACCAACTATCTGAAATTCCTTGCAATCGATATAAAACAGGTATGGCGACGGATTGACGTTCCTTAATTTGCGGTATATGTTGAAAGGATGCAGGGTGGTCGGTCGGGCGAACCTTTGCGAGGGAACAGCTTGTATAATATCGCCAGCAATAATGTGTTTCTTGAGGGTTGTGACATGATTTTCATAACCTGCTTGTCCGATATTCGATACGGCTTCTTGATCGGGTTTAATTGGTGGTTGGTGCGGTAACGGGGTATGTTCCGAACGGAGGACATCAATAATCTCCTTGATTGTCTGCCGCGCAGTATCGTAAGCCTCATCGAGGTTCTTAAGATCGCTTGGAACATGGACGTATGTGATGACTTTAATAATATCGTAGAACCGATCGAAAGCCACAATAGTATCGAACAACATGAAGAGCGATTCAGGGACTTTCAGCACATCCTTCATGGGTCTTTTCGTCTTCGGCTCGAAATATCGTACGCAGTCGTACCCCACATATCCAATTGCTCCTCCAGTGAGAGGTGGGAGATTCAATCCTGGAACATGTGCAACTCGACTTTGCGACAGCTCTGCCTCCAGTGCTGGCAGCGGATCGACCTCAAGACCATGCCCTTCTCCCGTTTTCAGCACCTTGCGAGGACCTGCTCCTACAAAACTATATCGCCCGACCTGCTCTGTGTTTGCGCTTTCGAATAGGAACGATAATTCGGATTTAGAGTGGTTCGAGATTTTGAGGTATGCTCCAGATGGTGTTAGAACTTCGGACGATATTTGCGCATAGACCGGTACTAGATTTGGCGCGTTATTTTTGCCAGCCGTCTGGGAGACTATCTCTCGTACTGTCTCTAGAGAAGGTTGGAAACAATGCTGTGCCATTAACTGTAAGCTATTGCCTTTGTTGACTCATACAACTTGCACGTACCGCCATTTTTGTATAATCTGGATGGAGTCCGATGATCGTGCTGTTCAATTGAATTCGGCGTCACAGACTTTCAACGATTCTCAAATTCCAAGGGAGAAGTAAACGAAGGGAAGAGCTACACAGGGCGTTCTCAAAAGTGTCGACAATAAAGCCCAGAGCGGTGAAGGAATTCTGCCGGGTAGAGCCCCACATCATACGGGCAAAGCTTTGAAGGTGCTAAATCTACCAAGAGCTCTCTTATGAAATATTTATTTGGTTTTAATTGGCACCTCTTTGATATATATATCCTCTGCTTGAAGTCAATGTCATTGTTAAATTTTCCACAGATTTCATTAAAGGCAGAAGGGGAATTTGGTGCAGCGGAATTTAAATCGGAGCGGATTAACGTGCATCCATCCGTTCATTTCCTTCACCTACTCCTTCGCTTACTCCTACTCCTACTCCGATTCCTGCACCTCCTTCTCCTTCTCCTTCTCCTTCTCCCTCGTCTAACTTCACTGCCCATATCCTTCATGCTCTTGTTTGGCCATCATTATCGTCCTCGTTTAGGTCGGGATTTCATCATGAGTAGCCATCCTATTCTTCAAAAATGCCAGCACTCGAAATTAACCAAAACAAATACTCACCTGCATGTGTAACTGGTCGGAATGGATGACCGTAGAGCTGAATCTACCACTGCAGTCTGCAGAGAATCCTTTTGGTCAAAATCTTTCCCCCAGATTTGCTCTTGAGTATTCGTTTGTACTCTACTAGTCTGATTGCATCCCCTACCTTCTTCCCTCCGCCAATTTGGCGAAGGATGGGAGGTCTGGAAGATTCAGACTCGTTGCCTGATAATGGCATCCAGCTGCTGGACCTGGCGGGCGATATTTCCAAACGCGTTATGGAAGCTGCGGCTGCAGCAAATTCTGCCGGATTTCGAATTCTTCTGACGATGCCATCAGGTGATGGCGAAAACCACGGAGACGCTCCGAGACGGCGACGGAGTCATTGCAAGGACTCCTCTACATTATCTCGTCTCAAATATGATTCAAGAAAATGGCTGGCAGCCTGTTCTTCTACTCGTGGAAATGGGTCAATCGCGAACTTTTGAGGCCGTCTACTATCACCATGGAACGATCGATGCAACAGTGGTAACCCCATATTCGTTCGAAAGGCTTGCTAAGGAGGCACTCCCCATCGAAAATCCTATGACATGCTATCCTTTGCTTGACCCCAAGTCTGCCAGGGAAAGGTGGTTTAGCAATGCAGCATCGATGGTTTCTATGGACTCAGATCTCCTCAAAGGATGCAAAAGATGGCTGGCGAAGTATTTCAGAGGACTGTTGACCAGATCAAGAATATCCACCCTGTTGCGGAACCTTGCGGATACGAAGGTGTTTGGAAAGCAGGAAGACATTGTATTTGCCTTCAAGGAAGAACTCATGATCGAAGAAAAGAGTACAAATTTACCTCTAAAGTAACAATGATTTTCAAGCTGCTAATGCCTTGCTAGAGTAGTAGAGTTAAATTTGAAAACCACCGTGGCTTCATTGGGATCCGGTGGACCTAGCTCTCCACACATCGGTCAGCCAAGATATCAACCTCAATTCAATCCTTCATTGCCAGACGAGAGGTCCCTTTCAAAGGCGTCATCCACAGTACCGCCCTCTTCATCACTTGAAAGTTGGGCAGAACCTCTTCCTCTACGGCATCCTTCGAAGATTTCACAAAACCGGGAGAGCGGAAAAGGGAACAAACAGAAAATTCTGTTCTCAGACGTGTCTCAAACTCAAGCGCTGTTATAGAAACAGTTACTGACCTTACTGACAGAAGAGCTTCTCGAAAGTTCAATTTCTCAATTTCGTGAGCATCTAGCAGAATTAGAAGAGATGCCTCCTGATATGGCGACCGGTTTGAAACCCCTACTTGAAAGTATGAGGCCGAAAGTATTAACAGGCAAAGAAGGTCTAAACACTTATAATTTCAAAAAGAACTCCTCTATCAGACCCCCTAAGCGACCAACAAACCAAGGGATTTCACACTCAACCATCCCAGTTACGGACACCACATCGAACACAGTTCCAAAACCCCCGAATTAAGACTGCGAAGCAGCCGACGTCTTACTCTGTCATCAGCAATCCTTCCATACCAGAAAAGGGCGTCTCAGGATATAGAGCACCCAAAGCACCTCCAAAATACCCATGGGGAAATATTGACAACACACGACGAGCATCTATGAAGCCACGCCGAGAATCTACCCAACGGCAGCCACACCGAGCAGCTACCAAAGAGACCCCGTTATCCAGAAAAGCTGAAAATTCTCACCACATAAACACACCAGCCCAGAAACTCTCAGAATCGATCATAGTATCAACCCCACTGAGTGAATTTGGACGTCAGCAAGATTGTTCATAACCCGAGAGTTCGGCACGATATAAATTTCGACCCAGATCTGCATTTTAGACCAAATTTGGAAGGAGAAAAAGGAAAGCGATCACTCGCAAAGCATGGCTCTCCATTCATCGCAAGTCCGCCAAAGCACGAAGTCCAATTGACTCCTCCATTACGAGCTGAGGACGAAACTTCAAATGGACGAACCGACATATTATCGTATATAAATGAGAAACAGAAGACGGCGGCTGCTCGTCATTCGGTAGATATCCGGGGAAAATCATCCAGCCTTCGAGTCGCGAATGTCAAACTGGAGCCGAAAGATTACAGATCCCAACGTTCGTCTCACCATCACCTCTACACTGCTTCGTCTGCTGGACGAGGCGGTAGTTCATTCGAGCCAGCGGAACTCAAGCATTTCGGGTGGTGCGCTGTTTGTGCCGCTGAAAAGTCTTGACATGTTGAATAATTTATTCTGCACTAGGCACCATGTCAACAGAATCGCCAACACTTTTTGACTTGAGCCTGGCAATCTCTCGCCTGGGCTCATCGATTCTTCTAGCCATCGCCTTTCGATCCTTGGGCTCCGAACCCGAAAGTCCAACACTGGACTCTATTTTTGAGGTACGCATTTAAATCTCGAAAAACAGCACTTCCACGCTGGATACAACGCTGCAGCCAATAGGCTACGGGTGGGAATTGCCTAACATCGAGAATCGAAGGCTCACGACGCTGCTCTGCCTTGTCGGGATTGTCACTCTTTGCCTAATGCAAACCATCAGCACACTTCGAACTGGCTTTGCTCCTGCGCCTTTCATCGCTGGTGCAATTGTCTGGATACCCGCCAAGGTTACCATTGCAGAATATCTCCTCGTGTGCCTGCCTCTTACATGGAGCGCATTTTCATTGCCATACCTGGCATACGAAGCAATTCTAGCGCAAAGGAGAAATGATGCGTCGATCAACATCGAACACAGATTTGACGAGAAAATCCCCAGGCTATGACCTCGATGAGCGCCGCGGCAAGACTGGTCTTCATGTGGTGGATGTGGTGGATGAAGGGGTAACGCAAATAACACGAATAAAGACCAACATGGTATATGCGACCAATCTATTGTTCACTGTTTCATATCCCCCGAAGGAATTGAGGTCAGAATGAGAGATACTTCTCCCGTTTCCTGGAACTCTCTCATTTTCACATTTAATCGCTCTTATGGGTCTGGGTGGCAGGATAATATCAAAGGGGGGAGAAAGGGTGTGCTTATAAGCCAATTAATACGGTAGGTGACAGAACTGAAGATTGAGAAAATTGTAGAGTGGTCTGGAGCCAAGTTTGAGGAATGTCGTCTGGAAATTTGACTTTGAACCGCCCCACATTCGGCAAGAATGAAAACGACCCACCCATATTTATTTTGATGGACCCTCACCTCAACACCACAAAAACACACGAACTTGGATATTCTTTAATTTTTTTGATAAGGTGATTCGTAACGACTACGATTGTCTTCTGCTTACAAAATAGGCTGGTGGTCTAAATCTAACCTTATAAACCCTCATCCTCAAGGTGACGTATTTCCGGTAGACCAGAAATACACCGGACGCTTTTCTTCCACCTCATCATGCCTGATTGTGTGTAGGAACCGATCTTCTCAGTTCGAATCATACCAATGAAAATTAGAAGAAGTACGATATTGCCGAACGAGGGGAATGCCACCCAGGCTCTTTCGAGGTATTCGAAATCCTTTCCCACCCAAGCCTCGCCTCTTGTTTGGATGATGTTCTGTCATCGGATAACTGCCATTGTAGTCTTTCAAGGCGTTGTCCTGTATCGATATATGCGAACGAGTGCGAGAATGACGTGGATGTCCTCTTGAGTTAGCCCCCAAATATCTCGGCCGGTGCACATTGCTGCCAGTATTTTATGCTGGAATGAGGACTCAATCTGCGATCAAGCGAAGCCGCCCTTTCATCACCAAGTGATAGCCGTATGCCTAGTGGTTTCATCGAACGAGTGTGGGGAAATCCGTTGCCTACATGTAAATACCGCTTTCCGACCAGCTAAATCGCACTCGAAAGCCATTCCATGAATCCTCGCCCAACCTGGAACTGTCCCCGATTCATCCAGATATTCTTCCTCCACCTGCATTGCCCACTGGCCCATCTTCCCGGCGAACACGGAGTCCCAAACGCCCTCTCGACGCGAATAGGCAAGCAGTAATGAAATTGCCTTCCTTCGAATGGTGCGGTCTCGACATTTGTGGCTAACGAGGTATAACGGTATAACGACGGTAGAATCGAAGGAAAACTTGGGACAGGGTGGCCAACTTTCTGTTGTCTCCATCGATTTGAGAACTTCTTCGCTTAGGTCGACCGTTTCTTGGAATCCTTCGAGGAATTGGTCGTAGAGCATTTCATCTCCACAGCAAAGAATGAAGGCACCGAGATGAGCTGTTCGCATGGCAATAATTTGATCTCTCGCAAATGCCAAGCACTCGGGAGTTTCGATCTTGATGTCTTCCTCATAAAGGGGTCTGAAAGCCGCGAACCAACGATCGATGTCCGAAAGAAGTTCTTGTTGGGTGGCGACAACGCATGGTTCTGTTTCTCCCCACCATCCATTTACGGGAAACATATGCCGATCTCTGCGACGAGGCAGTCCAGCGGTGAGAAGATGCATAGTTCGTCGCGCGATGCCATTCTGATATGTTTCTGCTTCTACGAGAGTTGAGAATCGCATAGGCATCTGTTTCCAGAACTCCCTCATACACCCGGAAACGAAAGGGTGTTCTTTGAGCCAGGCATATTCTGCAAATGATATAGCTTGAACATCCAGTCTGCTGAAAATTTTCAGTATATCTGCGATGTGCTCCGGTGTGGAGACTAGAGACGACGCTCCTGATTCTTCTTTCCACTAGGTGATCAGAGAGTCAGTTTCTATTTTCATATTTCCAGGAGTAGGGATGAAGTAATCGAGCAGATGGAACCTGAAAGATGTTTTAGGGCGACAACGTAGTGTTCAAGAAGAAAAGATCAAGAAGTCTGCTTGTCACCTACTGCTTGGATGAGCCGGAATCCCGTCTGTATCTGAGCCATGGCAAGAGCCTGGTTTCCGTTCCAGCCTTCAAAGCATAATGTTACGAGGCAATGAAGTAGTGCAGTCCGTAGATCCGGCTTACGCAAAGCAGCGTCCTCGCGCATATGTTTCAGTGCGGTTGCGTAATGCTGTAGAGCACGCTCGTGGTGCTGTTGGGAATCTGTCCATTGCTCATTTCCGTTGTTGCCGAATCGTGACTGAGTTGTCTTGTCCAGAGCTCCAAGAGCAATCACCGCATGTCGGACTGAAGGGTCGACGTCGCAGGCCTGTAGCATGACCCTCCTAAATGCTCCTGCCGCGAAAGGTGGGAGAATTTCGAAAGCGGTTTTGGTGCTGAAGATATCGAAATATCTCGATTCATGGTCGTCGTGAAAAAGAAGTGTCGAGGGTTCAGACTTCGTAAAAGAAATGGCCTGTGTTGGTGGCACTGCCTCTTCTTGCGTAAAATTTTCGTACTTAAATCCGGTAAACCCTTTCGAAACCAGGACGGGCTTTGTCTTGATCACTCGTGGTTTTGCAGGCAAGTATCCCCCACAATCTATTCCGAATTTTATACAACGAAGGCACGCCTAAAGAAGTGTTAAAGTGCATCTCGGCAAGTGGAGGAGAGACCCCATTACTGGCTTTTCCTCCCCGCATTTGACACGGCGCTCCTTAAAGTTTGATAAGCATCTCTATTAAGAGGGTGTCGTGACTAGTTGATTTTGGGACAGAAACTTACTTTACAAGTGATGCAGCCAGATTTTACCTTAGGCAGGCCTCGCCTCGGAACCGACATAGAAGACTTTGGGGATGAATCAGATGCGTCGGCCATGATCTTTCATGCTGCGTGGTCGATGAAGAATGATCATGTCTTCAGTGGCGTGCGAAGAGATGGTGGCTTCCATTTAAAAATGAATCAAGTCGAATGCACCTTATGGCCCCTTTGCATCGGTGGAAATTAGCACTCATACATACTAGTCTGTACGTAACGTAGGAATCGAACATAACAATTCGAGCCCTAGTCCAGTTGAGGCAACCAACGCTGCTCAACAACAGGGGTATACATCTTGACATTTTGAAGGACGAGTTAAAAAATGCAGAATGATGGCGTGTTAATATTGGGTCGGCGAAACCGAGCCATGGGTCTAACAGAACGACATGAAGCATGCAACAGGCACAGTTGTGCAGTAAGAACTTTACCAAAGCCAACGGATAGCCTATCCGGAATACCTTGGGCCGCGATCTTCTCTCCTGAACTCAGCCTTACTGAAATTTCTCTTATACACCGGGCTACAGAGCTACTAGAGTTGAAATGCATTCATCGGCCCTGTACTTTTAATATCTTAATGGTAAAAAGCAGACTTCAGCTTACCCATCCAACGTACAGTTCCTCATTCATGAACCCATCTTATGGATATCCATGGTATTGATTATCAGCCGTCAAGATATAGTTCTTACTTCGGACCGACAATGTGAGAGGTTCGGGGCATATCGGCGCTTTCAGGGGAAACAGAGGCTACGTTGTATGTGATATTCTGTGCCTCACAGCTACCTAACATCTGTGCTCAGGAACTCCAACGCATAATACTTACCTACTAGGTAATCCGCGCCAAAGTTTTCCCATCTATGAATACTGGTATCTACCTTTCGGCCGTTTCTTTGATCGATGAACGTACCAATCTCCAGCGGCAGAAAATGACAACTTCTGGAATAATGAATAGACAAGAAATTAAAATCCTAAATGCGAATGATTTGCCGTACTTGAACAAGTTCAATTGGCCCACACATAGACGTAGCACGCCTTGGATATTGGCCCATGCTGCAGCTCCTATTCTTCCTGGGGATATTTCGCATATCTGGATTCCCAATGATCCCCCTTCATGCACGGGTATAGCCGACGACAGCCTATCTAAGCTATCTTGCTGCAGTTGAAGAGTATATAAATCTGGAGACGTCTCTGTACTCAACGAGATATGCGACCTTTGTATATGTATCTGGAAGCAAATCAAATAGAAAAACATTGAATGACGCATAGGATTGCAAATATTGAGTAGGATAGCAAATATCCTAACCCCAAGCAATAAACAAATATTGATACAAAAAGTAAAGCCGCAAACAGCTCTCCCTCCAATTCTTGATGTCGCCATCATGTCGGTGACAATGGTCTTCACATGTTCTGATTTCATCGAAAACCCTTAACATAATAACCAAGCAGAGACAAAATGCACATGAAACTTTGAAACAAACTCCCACCTTTTCCCCCCTAGAACACATATCCCTTGACCTTTCCCCGGCAGTGAACACTCACCGCTTGGCTTCATCTTCACAGCTTCTTCTGATTTCGATATCCCGAAGACTAGTGCCGTGGGGGCCCTAGTTCGCGAAACCCAATACTTTTGAGGATGCTTATTATCTCATTTGCCTTCTTAGGCAGGTAGATATGTTGAAACGAGAGGTACAAATCATGTCAATTCATGCTCACCGCAATTCTTGTGCGGAGAGAGCGACAACAAGTTGAGGGTTACATCCGTTTCGAATAATTAAATGGACGATGGACGAAGATATCTATGACTTCGCCCCGAATTGTTTCCATGCAGCATCAGGGCATGATGGAAATATGCGAGAGCGGGAGTCGGCAGGGAATAAATGCACGCTCGCGGCGCGTTTCCACCATCTTTTTCGAATCCTTTCGCTCACCCCGACAGTGGATTGTCGACGTCACACAACACCCTAGGAGATAGGAAATCTTGTACAAATCAGAACCAGAGCCGCCTGAATCGGCCGATCCCGTGCCGGTATATCAGATGGAAGACCTTTAAAGAAGGAAGATCGACGGCGCAAAAATTGATAACCTCGAAATGCACCTCCTTGTTCTCGTTATTCGCAAGGCCATCTTGCCGTACGGAGTAACAAATTGTTTGATGTTTGAAGTACACATTGACTTACCGTAAGTGTAGAACTTCTGATGTGGAAGCGACGTCGGGATGGAGTCTTCGTGCTGCTTTATTCACTCAACGATTACCCCGCAATGTAGAGTGAAGTCGCGGTAACAAGTTAGGAATTTTTCGTTTCGAGCCTCACCTTATGTACCTGATTGTCGGATTTACGGAGGCGATTGATACTCGGTGACTGATGTTGTGTTGCACAGTTCGTCCAAGAAATATGCCCAATGACGCAAAGTCGCATGCAACTCCTACGGTACATATCCTGCTAAATATACTGAAATAGCCATCTCAACGAACTTGATATTCAAGCTACTTAACTTAGGAATCATTGAATGGCAATGTAGCTATCAAAAGAATCACTGTTTGGTAATTAAAGTATGAAATGAAAACATTCGGTGCTACAGTACTGTAGTGCTGTCGTAAGCGAGAGTTTGTGATGCTTCAATGCAAAGTGTAAACAAACGAATAGGGATCATCATCAGGCTATCAAGGCGTTCCGCTCTGCAATTGATACCTGCTGTTATTGACGACAATGTTCTCCAGTAATTCCCCAGAACATCGTCTCGAGTTGCCGGTGAAAAGCAACTTGCAATCACCGCCAACAGTTCCCAGCCTTTTCCAAGTCTCCTACTTCCCCACAACCTCATTAATCGATCCCGCGTTTTCATGTTTCAAACTTATTCATAACCAGAAAGGTGGTTGCAGATCAATACCGTGATCGTATGAATTGGTGCAGGAGAGTAATTTAGAGTTTGCTCTTTTGTCAAAAGTGCTCAACCTTAAGCCAATTACCTTCGCTCCCTCGCTTGTTTGTCGAAGCGTCTGGCCATTCACTTACCTCCCGATGCTGCTATTGCAACCGGTGCCTTATGGTGGCGTTTTGTGTCACGCGGCTGTCTCAATAGAACTGTCGAGTCTCTATAGAAAGGTCCTGCTGTTCCCTTCTTGCGAACTTTCCTCTTCTTCCTTACAACAACTTTTTACATCTACCCCGCAGAGTACCACATCCCTACTTCGACCTTCTGCATCCAACGCCATAAAGAACTATACACCATGGCCAATACTACTGGCGTTTCTCATCGAGAGTTCGCGGGAGGTGTTTCTAACGCGGACCCCGTCTTGGACGAAAAGCCTGATCATATTGGGGAGCCAGTCACTCGCTATCACACTGATGACGACATGCGACACCGCATCAATGCAAAGCTTAACAACCCTCTAGCAGGCTTCACGCGCGAAGAGTTGTTTGCGAAAGGAGAGGCCTACGCCAGAGATTACTCCCTTGGCGACGCAGAAGACATCCGAGCATTTCAGTATGGTGCCATCATCGCGCAAAACCCTCTCATTCAAGCCGAGTGCGAGGGACTTACCCCCGATGAAAAGGCAGTCTTGGCCAAGGAGATCACTAGCAAGTGGGCTCAACCAACCCTGCTCTACCTGGTTGTCATTCTTTGCTCAACATGTGCTGCTGTCCAAGGAATGGGTAAGTCTTTAACCATCAACACCTCAAGGTACCTTGACTAACACACGACTCTTACAGATGAGACTGTCATTAACGGAGCCCAAATCTTCTTCTCTGAGCAGTTTGGTATCGCCGACAAGAACAGTTCTCGAGATGGTTGGTTGCTTGGTCTTGTCAACTCTGCACCATATCTCTGCTGCGCTTTCGTTGGTTCTTGGCTAACTGTTCCTTTCAATCACTGGTTTGGCCGTCGAGGCACTATCTTTGTCACTTGCATCATTTCCGCTTTGGCTTGTCTTTGGCAAGCTTTCACGAACACATGGTGGCATATGTTTATTGCTCGATTTGCTCTTGGTCTCGGAATCGGTCCCAAGTCGGCTACCGTTCCCATGTATGCCGCTGAGTGTGCTCCTCCATTGATCCGTGGTGCTCTTGTTATGCAATGGCAGGTAAGTACTAAATGTCCCTTGTTGCTTAATTGATACTGACTTCGATATAGATGTGGACTGCATTTGGTATCATGGTTGGTTATGCTGCAGATCTTGCGTTTTATAACGTATCGTCTCCTCATATCAAGGGTCTCAACTGGCGCTTGATGATGGGTATGTCCCTTCACTCCCCCTTCTGAATCCATTGTGACCTCGTTGATGAATACTAACTCCAAGCCTAGGCTCTGCAATGTTACCTGCAGTCATCGTCTTGACCTTCGTCTTCCTCTGCCCAGAATCTCCTCGTTGGTACATGAGCAAGAACCGTCATGCCAAGGCATACCAATCCATGTGCAAGCTTCGATACAACAAGATCCAAGCTGCTCGTGATATCTTCTACATGCATACCCTCCTCGAGGCCGAGAAGGAGACCATGTTCCTTGGAAAGAGCAAAGTTGTCGAGTTCTTCACTGTTCCCAGAAACAGACGTGCTATGCAGGCTTCGGAAGTTGTCATGTTCATGCAACAATTCTGCGGTTTGTTACTCCCCCGCCCCCTTCAAACACAGCAGTCTTTGGGAAATAAGCTAATTTCGTCCTTGCAGGCGTAAACGTGATTGCCTATTACAGTTCAGCGATCTTCTTGCAAGCCAATTTGTCCCAAATTAGCGCCCTCTCCGCCTCCCTCGGCTTCGGAATCATCAACTTCCTTTTCGCTATTCCTGCCGTCTATACCATCGACACCTTCGGTCGTCGTAACCTCCTCTTGACCACTTTCCCGTTGATGGCTCTCTGCATGTTCTTCACAGGCTTCAGTTTCTGGATTCCGGAAGGCTCAACCGCCCGTATCGCCTGTGTCGCCCTTGGCATCTACCTCTTCGGTATTGTCTATTCTCCAGGTGAAGGTCCAGTCCCATTCACCTACTCTGCCGAAGCCTATCCTCTATACATTCGTCCACTTGGTATGTCTCTCGCCACAGCCACCACATGGTTCTTCAACTTCGTGCTGTCCATCACCTGGCCATCCCTCTTGAATGCTTTCAAGCCTCAAGGTGCCTTTGCATGGTATGGAGCCTGGAACATCATCGGGTTCTTCCTCGTATTGTTCTTTGTCCCTGAGACCAAGGACCGTACCCTCGAAGAATTGGATATGGTTTTCAGCGTACGAACCCGCGACCACGCAGCCTATGGCGGTCGTCAATTCTTCAACTTCTTCAGACGTACTTTCCTCCGACAGAAGATCGAACATGAGGACTTGTACAACTTGAAGGAAGTTGAGCATCGTCCTACATCCTTTGACGACGAAAAGGTCCTCGATCGTACTGCTCGCGTTTAATTGAAAATTGAACAGGTTCGTTTCCTCTTTCTAAGAACCAGTAATTTGGAGTTTGGGTTGTATTTATTGGTTGGATGGAGGCGTTGACTTGGTCTTTTCTCATACGTGGGGATCTGAGATTTATTTTGGTGGTGCGTCCGAGTAATAGATGAGAGCACAGACTGGTACAGTCTACAGATACGCAAATAAATTTTGAGGGCTTATGCTAGGGGTCTTCTCCTTGCTGGATGTTTCGATAGCATCCCACTAGAATAGCGTGGGCCCTAAAATAGCCTTAATTGTACCCCTTAATTACGACTCTTTTAATCCTATTTGAATCTCATGCTAGTGATATATTCTGTCAAGTGTGTAATATTTTGAACGACCACTTTCCATGCCTGATGTGACCAGGCGAGGATGCTCATATCATTTTGCGAGCCTATGATGCAGGTCCCCCCCTGCTCTTGATGTTTCGACGGCATTTTAGTGAAGTCGCACAAAATTGCACCAAATTGTTCCCGCCTGAGCCAGTGGTTCTCATTCGTATTCTTGAGACCGATGTTTAGTATCTGCTTAAGTAGCCTTTTCCACATATATCGAGGCTATCTCCGAGAAGAAAGTGACAACGCAGATCGAAACTCCCCTACTAAAAGACTTAAGAAGCTGCCTTATCGTATAACGAACTTTTGGGCTTCAAGTCCCAGTTTCAACCCTTCGCCATCCATCAAGCCATGTACATAGCACTCTCCAACCAGCACGTAACTTTGTTTCTTGTCGAAGCCTTCGGTGCCAAATGTTGGGAGAGGGCGTAAGATGAACGGTACTTGGGCTCCCATAAAAAGACAGACCATATCACCCGCTCTTGTGCCCGGGGGTGTAATTGCCATATATCCTTTCTGCGTAACTGCAAAACAGCGGCCTTGGCAGCACTCTCCCAGGACACTCGCACTGGTGAAGACATCCTGGTCTTTTTGGGAAGGTGGTTTCGAATCGCTCTTTCCCTTCCTTTCCTGTAGAAATTTTCGTTCATCTGGAAGAAGAGAGGACGGGTCCCCTGAGTGAAATTCCAAGTATGACGTGAGGAAATCCTCCTGGCAGTCTAAGAAATTTTCTCCGTACTCTGGTGAAGCTGGCCGGGTATCAGTCCGATCATATATACAGGTTCGCCAGAAGGCTTCGAACCGTGCTTGACCTGTGTGATATGTCGAAGAGAGATGTCTTATCATGGAGTCCGTCTCTCGAAACCACCGTACCCAAATCTCAATGATTTTAAGTATGGACACTCGCTCGCCTTTGTCGGGCATCAGCATAGTGTTTCCTCGGGCTTTGATATTATCTATATGGAGACCACCTATTTCAAGAACTTGATCCTCAATTTCACAAATCTCTAGACTTTCTCCTGTCGCGGCTTGATGTACCATGTCGTTTTCTCTGTCGATTGAACTTAGAACATTCGCTTGCCATTTCCTTCTTCTCGTCCAGTCTACAACCCAGGAGGGAACTCTCGGGCCTTCAACATCCTCGGTCCATCCAGCACCAGCGAGTTGCAACACTTCGAGTGCTTCTGGTCTTCTCAGAAAGTATCTTGCTGTGTTGATGAGAACCTCTTCGATTTCCAATTCGTAATCAATGAGAATCTCCTTCGCCGCATCGGTTATTCCCTGTAAAGCGAATATCTTATCCCGAGGATCTGTCGAGCGAAAAGCTACGCAGCGCCTCAGCACTCTGTGAAGCTCGATAGCTTCTTTGTGGTGATACATGCATTGCAACGCTGCCATAACTGGCCCGTTGATGATGCCTACAGGAACAAGCACCGCATGCTCGTCATCCCTCATCATGCGAGCCGACGACATCTGTTTCTGCTGGAATAGTCTCATCAGCGTAAGAAGCATCGTCCAATCTATGTAGTGTCCATCATATGTCAGAACAATCTCGCTCGCCAAGGTAACCTCCTGTACTACCCAGCAGCGCTCAAACCAGGCATTCTGAAATAATCTCCTCAGAGCAAGCCATTCCGGTGCGGTCCCCAAAGTCAATGGCGTAAGTTCTGGGCTTCCTTCATATTGGAACAGCTTAAAAACCAACGCTTTGGCCAGTTCTGCATCCGATGGGTATCCATCCGGCGGGTTGCTTAGACATATCGTCACTTGTGATGCTTTTCCATAGATTGTTTGCATTAATTTAACTTGGGCGCTCCTCTCCTTGATATCCTGTTGATTGATACAAATCGAATCGATCCATATGAGTCGCTTTGAGACGGTCTTCTTTCTCTGCCGGAGAATATCGTGAACATTTGCTGATACTTCGAATTTTTGGCCATCCAACATAATCGTTTCTTTTCCAGTTGGGCGTCCCCAGACATATGAGATGCATTCGTAAGGCGGCAACTTATCAATTGATATGTGTATAAGTCTACCTTGGATCACAAGACCTGAAATCCTTCCATCGAGCCGCAGCAATCGAATCTCGCGGTGAGCTTGCAGAGGTGTGTACGTGTATTCCTGGTTTGTGTTTGTGTATCTTTGAAACCGTGTCATAGCCAATCTTTTGACCTGTCCAGCGAGAGGCTCTTCTTCCGGCGCTCGCTCAGGGGTTGACATGTTGGATAATTCGATGCAGCTGAGTATCGAATATAAGCAAGCGATGGTAACAGACAGAGTTGATTTGGGAGAGCACAAGGTGCAATGCGACAATACACACCAAATCGCCTTTATATCCTGATGCCAAAGAAAAAGTTGGAAGGAGTCGGATTCTCAGCCCCCACACCTAGCCTTCCCCATCTTTTACCTCATTACCGTCTTACGGTAACAGAAAAATAGAATTACATAAGCCATTATCTATGATATGTAATCCATTTCAGTCATGTCATTGCCTTCCTCTTTTGCAGTAGGGGAGATAGGGAGGGGCGGAAGAGATCTTGAAATGCAAGGTGCTGAAGAAGACCTGCACAAAAATTGTGCCTATTCTTGTAAATACTGAATCGTACCTTCCCAAGATAAGACAGGCATGAATCAAAAATGCATTTCTTATAACACAGTAGGGCGCAAAGAGAAAAGTGTCAAAAATTACATATATTCGAAGGAAAAGAAACCTCCCAGGTCGGCTCCTTAAAGGCGTGAATGCCGCAAGTAGCTTTTTCATCACGTGTCACGGGTAAACTTAAAGTGGTTAATCCACGACGCGAACTCCCAACGCGTACGACACATCCATTCTGCTCTTTCGACAGTTATTAATCGACCCGGACACCACCAGAATACCATCACAAGATCCGACCGACTTCCCGCAATCTGCGCACTCGTCTTTCAACGCGAATAACGCGTTCAGTCTCCCTTCAACGCGTTGCAGCATCCGGTGTTGAGTCTTGCGACAGGGGGTCATTCGCATTTACCGCCGGCCGAAGCAGCTGAAGAACCTTGAATGAAAGCATCACATTGAACCCCAAAACACTCCGAATTTATGATGGTCAAACCAACTGTGGCAGGCGTCTACTCTGCCACATACAGTAATGTATGCGCCTTCCATGTAAAATTGTTTGGTGTGTTCTCAGCAGCTAATTGTCCAGATTCCCGTTTACGAATATCAATTCGGAGAGGGCCTCAAGGAACATGGTACAGTCATTCCCCTTGTGTGAACCACTTCTATATACTGATGGTAATTCTGCAGTAATGCGCCGCCGTCATGACGATTGGATCAATGCGACACATATTCTAAAGGCTGCTGGATTTGACAAACCTGCAAGGACCAGAATTCTGGAGCGTGAAGTAATCGCCCAATCCTCCCCGATAGATATTCTGGGTCTAATTCCATTCCTCTCTCTAGGTGCAAAAGGAACACCATGAGAAAGTTCAGGGCGGCTACGGAAAATATCAGGGTACATGGGTTTCACTAGAACGAGGCCAGGCTTTGGCTCAGCGCAATAACATATATGAGAAGCTTCGACCGATATTCGAGTTTATACCTGGCAATTTGAGCCCACCGCCGGCTCCCAAACACACCACAAATAAACCAAAAGTTCCAAAGAAGCCAGCGGTTCCAAAATGGGGAAGCAGTGAGTAAATCTGTGGGATTCGAGAGAGGAAACAAGAACTAACGGCATAGAACCAGTGGCCCCTCCACCACCCGCTCGAGTAGTTGA
Source organism: Hymenotorrendiella dingleyae (assembly GCA_003988905.1). Lineage (NCBI taxonomy): Eukaryota > Fungi > Ascomycota > Leotiomycetes > Helotiales > Helotiaceae > Hymenotorrendiella > Hymenotorrendiella dingleyae. The sequence continues at coordinate 25,572 of QYAP01000326.1, forward strand.
AGAAGAATACGAAAATGCAAGCGCACAACTTAATGATGACGAGAGCATCGCGGACGATATTACGGTGGCCTCAAATCCGGCTTCCTTTATGGCTGAAGACGATCGATATGATGCTTCTCAGGCCTCAACTGGTCATCGCAAGCGCAAGCGTGATGAAATGGCACAACATGCTTCTGATCAAGCTCACACCATATACTCTGATGAACTTTTGGATTACTTTATAACCTCGAATACGCCTAGACCGGAGCCACCGATCAATTTCCAACCCGATTGGCACATCGACCAGGATCGTCATACTGCGATGCATTGGGCGGCGGCAATGGGAGATGTAGAAGTCATGAAAGAGATGAGAAGGTTTGGAGCGACCTTGGCTTGCAAGAATGTTCGAGGAGAGACGCCTTTAATGCGCGCTGTGCTTTTCACAAATTGCAAAGACCGACAAACTATGCCACAAGTTGTCAAGGAACTTCTCAGTACGATTGAAGCCGTCGACCATTGCTCTGCTACTGTTCTCCACCATGCAGCTGCATCAACGGCTCAAATTACGAAACATAAGCCTGCTCGTTATTATTTGGACGTTATCCTCAACAAAATCCAAGAAGTTTTTGAGCCAGACCATGTCCAACGTATTCTTGACGCACAGGATATTGATGGAAATACTGCAATCCATATTGCGGCCAAGAATGGCGCCCGTAAATCAATGAGAGCTCTACTTGGACGAGGAGCACGTGTGGATATTCCCAACGGTCAGCGAGTTACTGCAGAGCAATTGATCCGGGAGGTAAACACTAAAACCATGCAAGAGACTCACCAAGGCTCATCATCTCCGTTTGCACCACCTCAAGATAGTCTACAATTCTCAGGACTTCGAGATTCTGGTGAAAATGGCTGGCCTGATAGATTTGATACACCTCCCCGCGCAATTCGCAAATCCAAGGCTCCATCACACTACTCAGAGGCTGCAATGTCTGTAGAGAAAAAGATATATCCCCTTCTTCAAGAGAAGTTTGGAGAGCTAGCCAACTCGTTTGACGAAGAGCTGAAGGAGAAGGATAGTTCTGAACAAGAGGCACATCGTATTGTTACCACCGTTCAAGCTGAACTCAGCGAGGTTCAAGCGCGAATTCTCGAGGTTACATCTGCAAATGACGACGCTGAAACTCAAGCCGAATTACAATCTCAACTGTCACAAGTAGAGCGAGAAATCGGATCTTTAATCGAGCAACAACAGCAATTACAACTCTTAAGCCTCATCAACCGCGAGGAGAATAAGACGAATGGCCATTCTCGAAACGGAGACGACGATGTTTCTGAACGTGCGCATCTTGCCAATCTCCTCGCTCAAGAACAAGAACAGAGGAGAAAGCTCGTGGTTAAATATCGCGATGCTTTGGGAGCTGCAGGCGATGTTGGCGAGATGGGTGAGCTCTATCGAAAAGTCATTGCGGAGAGTGTAGACGTTCATTATGACCAGATTGATCAGGAGATTGACGTGTTGCTGGAGACCATGCAGGAGGAAGATCGCTGTATGAGAGGGGAGCTTGTTGGGGGTGAGGAAGAGTAATGTGATGAAGAGTAATAAGGACATGTAGTTGCCGTGCTTCTGGGTGTTATCGGTGCCGCATTTTTTCGCCGATATGGACTGGCATTTATTGGTTGGTTCTTCTGATATCATACCTGTGATTGGAGTTTGGTGAAGGGAATCATGGAGGTATCTTGTTGTCTGGATATACTGTTGTAGTACATATGGGTTTTCTGTGGTGTTATGGAAGGATGGGAGTCAACACATGTGCTATGGACGGAAAGTCATTCGGAATGGTGTTATACGGAAGGTGCTTCTTGTCGTTGTGGATGTGTAGGAGCGAGGGTTTATTCAGAGTCATGATACTGTGGTTATGTGATTCATAAAAAAGGCCTCGTGTGATTTGTTGATGGTGATTGTATGTATGGGTTGTGGGTTTGTATAAAGTAGTCGGCCATCAACCATATCTTCCTCTCGCACTATTTGCTTTTCTGTACCTCCCCTTCTCTCCTTTCTCTCTCTTCAACGCTTCAAGTCACTCGCTTCATCCACTTCAAGCTTCGAGTAGAGTAAAGATAACAAACCCAACCCCAGCATCAATACCATCAGGCCAGAAACTCAAAGAAAACAAACAAGATAGACCAGACAACCCAACACAACACCACAAGACATAAACATGGCTCCAAACGATAAATACGATAAATCCCCAACAACCTCAATCCTAGGAAAAGAATTCCATCCAGCTCCGTTGCGTAGTAACCCTATTTATACTGATGGGCTTGTGGTAGCGAGGACCTCCTCCACTTCATCGATAGACACTTTTCACACAGCAAGCTCCCTACCTCAACGCCAACCCTCTCTACCTCAACCTAAACCTCAACACCACCAACCTCACCCCCCAACTCCAACCACGCCCAAAGTAGCAAAAGTAGTTTCGGGTAAACGTCCAGTTGTAAATAAAATCTACCCCAAAATACCCTACAAAAAACTCCCACCGCCCTCTTTCTCAAGCAATTCATCGGATTCGAATGAAACGACGGGGTCGTGGCAACTCGCTCCCCTATCCCCATCCATCTCCCCATCCCCCCTTCCTTCCACTTCCTCACCCTCCCGAACCACTCAACCTTCTTCCAACCCCAAAACCAAACCCCCCACAGCAACCACAAACAAAAAATCAAACACAAATCCTTCCACCTCCACCTCCCCTTCCCCCTCCCAACCTCCTCCCAAACCCCGCACAACCAAATCCCACCACCCCCCCTCAAAATTCGACTCCGACTCGGACAGCACCTCCTCCTGGCAACTCGAAGACGGCGTCCCAGTCGATACGGAAGACTGGGAAATAACCACCGAGGAGGATGTGGCAGTGCCGGGGAGTGATGGGCGGGTGTTGGAGGAGAAGCCGATAAGTTTTTTTGTGAGTTTGGGGGTGTTTTTGGGGAGGGTTGTTAATGGGACGGGGATTTAGATGGGGGAAAGAAAGGGAAGGGCAGACAGTGGTTTGGAAGGAATGTGTTGCATTCTAAAAGAGAGCAGGAGGAAGATATGTGCCAGAAGGAGGGCTCCCGACGTACAAAGGAACCACGTGTTTTAACGGGGAGAAGTAGATATAGAGTAAACATGGAGCTGTGATGGCACCGAGTTTGGTATAGCTTGTAAAGAGAGGTGGAAATCCATGAAAATCATACAGTAATCGTGTCAACTTTTCTACAAAGCGAAAGAGCTATTTATCGCAAATCCAAAACTTAAAGCAAGCCCATGAATAAAGGTACAAAGGTGACCGAGCCCAGCCCTAATCAATCCTCCTCTCTCTTCCCCAAACCTCATCAGCATCCTTCTTGCCCCTAGTCTCAGGAACGAAAGTAGCGACGAATAAGAAGCTTAGAGCCGCCAGTGCCGTAAACCCGAAATACACCCAACCCTTTCCTCCAAGCCAGTTATTCAACCACGTATTCACAATTGGGAAGAACTGTGCTACAATAAACGTAGCCACATAATTACCAGCCAACGCCCAACTTTGAGTAGCGCCAACTGCTTCCTGGCCCACGAGTTCGGAAGCCATGATGAAAGGGACGGGACCCAGACCAGTGGCGAAGAAGGCCACGAAGAGAAGTACGGAGATTGCTGATAGGGCTTTGATTTGTAGGCGGAGGGAGAGGGCAAGCAAGAGGGAGGAGGTACCCATGCCGGAGATGGAAAGGAGAAGGCAGGTTTTGCGGCCGATTTTGTCGGCGAGGGGGGCGCAGGCGATGGTGGTTATTAGGTTGATGATGGAGATCATGATGGTTAGTGCTGAGGATGACATGGAAACGACGCCTTTGAGCAAAGATACAGAGTACATCATCACACTGTTTATACCGCAGAATTGCTGGGCACACATGATACCGATTACTGCAATGATGGCTGGTCGGTAATGGGGATCGCGGATAATGGCAAAGAAGCCAATGTGGTTTACGGAGTCCTTGCTTACGGCGGAGTCTCGACGTGTAGGAGTTTCTGGAGCTTGGAGGAGTGCTTCTTCTTCTAGCAAGGGTTTGGTGGCATCCCAGTCTTCAATCTCTTCAGATATGGATCTTCCGCTTCCACGGATACGCTGCAATGTTTGGATTGCCCGTTGGGGATCTTTGTGTAATGCTAGCCAAGCTGGACTTTCTGGCACAAAAAATAGACCAAGGCCTTGAAGAAGTCCAAAAACTGATCCGGCTGCAAGAATGAGTCTCCATAACGATCCCTTGCTTAGGAAGTAGCCCAACGTCTGCGTTATCAAGAGTCCGATATTGATGGAAACCTGGGTCATGGATCCGAACAATCCCCTCTCTTTAGGTGGTGCGACTTCAGAAATATAGAGCGGTACAATGACAGTTGAGGCGCCGCCTCCAACGCCCGATAGGAATCTTCCAAACGACATAATCGGTACCGTGCCAGATAAGGCCTCAAGAGTGGATCCCAGTATGAAGAACAAACTCGTCATAAACATGGCCAGCCGTCTGCCATAGCTAGTCGAAATGGGCCCGGAGACCAATGCTCCTGCAAATCCACCTACTACATATGCCGAGGAGAGAGATGCGAATTGAGCTTCGTTCATGGGAATACATTGTGGCAGAGTTGCATCAATGCTCGCGCCCTCTTTGTTGGCCTGTGATTTGATAGCGCAGGTAATCACGTCTTGGGGAGTGTTGAGTTCCGACTGGTAGCATTGTTAGCAGTTGGACGAGGCTGGAGGGGGAGAATGCGATGTTACCAGATGGAAGCCAAACTGCAGTGGCCCCAGAGTTGCAATGAAAATCAGGAAAACCAGGTAAGGAGTTACATCTTGAATGCACTGCCTCAAGCCAGCTGGAGCCATTTGTTGTTTGTTGAGAAGCAGGACGAAGAGAAGGGAGGGGTCGATTTGCAGATGATGGTGTTACTGGACCGAAGTGCAGCCTCGCCAAATTGGAGTGTTGTCGTTGCAAGCTTGTGCCACCCCAGTTGTGCACGATATGAAACATAGCCGATGACCGAGATATGCACGGAGCCGCAGTCTACTGAAGAGGTGCTCTGCTCCGCCGTAGAGCTCTATCCTTGTCAAGTCACATCCATCTACAACCTTTTCCACTTTTCCCTCAACGTCAGTTGGCCATGGTGCAACTCTTGACGAGGAATCATTACCAAATAATGTCTCGTGAGCACGAATTTGATGCGACCCTTTCTCTGCAGCAACCATTCCCCCCTCGATGTTTTTGTCTCTCGGTTTACCTGCGAGATATTGAGCGACAGTGAGACTGGTGGTCAGACGGTACTTCTCAGTGGTTGCCAGTTTCTCGAATGGCCTTCGTGGGACCGGCCCCTGGTACCTTTCTTCGCTCAAATGAGGATATACTCTCTGCCCAATCCATTTCCTTCATTGTTTCTCAATACCTTCTAGAGCGTAGCGAAGGCAGCCTCCACGGCAGTGGCCTCCGGAGGACCAGCGGAGCGTCACCAACCCCCCTTTTTTGCTTCTTTGCTTTTCATGGGGGCAAGCCCCGGAGCTCGCTGCGCTCGTAGTGAAGAGACTCAACCTCCACGGCAGTGTCGCCCAGAGGATCAGCAGTTCTAAGGCTACTTGCCTCAACACACTGGTCGCCGGCGGTGTGCATTTCGCAGCATGTCAGTACGTCAAAAGCACCTTCACTAATACTCAATCGGGCCACCTCGTTGTTCCTCTCATTCGATATCGACCACTCCATCGTCTCACAATGCCGACCCTTCTTCTCCTCCCTTTTTGGTTTTCCCAATTTTCTCGCCAGATCGGATGGTTCCACCCCCTCACCGTCACTTACGCATGATCTGGATGCAGTATCGGGGTATATCTTGCTCAAAGTGCTATTTCTGCATGGCCGCTCACCGAAACCGAAAGTGTGCTGCTCCAAGTACATTGCCTATCGCTCAGCAGACAGCAGGCTATTCTTGATACCTACCTAGGCATTTACCCCGCCCGCCCTGCACAGATCGGGCATATCATCATATGAAATCATATGAATACGCCGTGCTAAAACCCCCGAGGCACCGGTGATGTCGAATGTGAGTTCGAAGATGGATTGACAACATCGATACCGGCACCGACATACCAACAGAATGGCAGATGCACCACTGACTGTGTCGCTGCATGCGTGGCCGCCTCGGTTGTTCCGGCACGCGATACGGTCGAGGCCATCAGAACATTTGCAACTCAGGTCCTATCTATTTGTCGTGGGCAGACGACCATCCCCGCGCGAGGCAAGCAGCCGCATCTAAATCCATACACCGAGTATCAACTGCACCGAGGACGGCTGGTTACTGGGCTTTTGAAGGCTGAGATGGTCGAGCTCTGTGGGGAAAATCAAGACCACATGGTGATACTCCGCTGGTCCTCTGGATGCCACCTCATCGAGACTGTTCGTCGCGCTCTTCGCCATACTCCTGGATATGAATCTACCGACCACAAGCTATTGACCGTGATTCTCGAGCAAACCAAACAAGCAAACAATCTACTTGGGAAACCAAATAGCTATGGGTGTTTACGAAAGAAAGTGGTTGCCATTCAGTCTGTTCTGTGCACGGCGAAGGCGTAAAAGTTGCACTATAGCGGCGTTACACAGGCTCAACTAACTATCCGGAACTATCCCGTTTTTAAACTGTACGAAACGGTTATATGAAATTGAAGCCGAATAGGATGTTCTCCCGTTTTCGGTCATTTTGACACTTAATGTGTCAGACCAGTAAAAGAGAATGGATGTAAGAACAGGGGGACATGGGATGGTGCTCCAAACCAATTAATGTCTTCACCTTCTTCACCGGCTTCAACACTGACCTTCAAGATCTCCAAGGGCGGTGGGCAACGGCAGTAGTGCGACTCTTACTTATGGCCGGGGTTGAAGATCGACGCACCCTGTGCTATAACGTGCATCCGATTGAGAAACCGGCCAGATTGCTACCTCCATCGCGAAGCAGTGTGCAATGTGCAATACCGGTAATGGTGGTGTTTTTGAATCTGCATCGACGTTGCAATTTTCTCTTTTCTCCCTCGTGCATCTCGCGTAGGGTAAGCCCCCTATTCTGTGATTTGCTGCACATTGGTCTAAACAGGCCACTTTACTGTTTTTGACATGATGATGCTAGACCTTTACAAAGAATTGAAGTTAGAATGGAAGAGTTCTCCCAATTTCAGGACCCCTCCCATTCTCCGGCCTCCAATAAGTCTTCATCAGATTCTCAATGTGCCAGAATATCCTAGAGAATTGATAATACCGCGATGGTCTATCATCGTATTGCATTTATCGATGTGATTACTCACTCAGTCTCCGTCCAGCCGTCTCCCCGCGGTTGCTTGTCCTTGTGCTGCGTTTGCTCGCCTGTCTCGCCTGTCTTACTATCCTATCGTGGCTCGATTAGGTTCCCGAGTTGGGGATAAACCAACCAAAGAAGCCGCTCTGTCCGCCCCCACTCCACTGAGCATCGCATTTCCGCCGTGCGAACGCCTCGTCCTGCTTCGCTCCATTCACCCAACAATCACACCTCTCTCTCGTACCTGTTGCATCATCTGCATCTCCGCACCGTCGTTCAAGTCTGCTCCCACAACTCGCCCGCCCCCTTCTGCCCACTTCTCCCACGACATCTTTCCCCGGCTTCTCCGCCCATGAGCATTGCCCCCCCGGCCCGTCCGTGGCACGCATCAGACACGTGCATGATCCCATCTGTACGGCAACCGCAGGTCCAGGATACCGCTTCAGGGAGGTTACGGTACTCGTACGGTGGAGGAGGCCGACGGGGGAGAGGAAGATCTGTAGGGTAACCAACTCGAGATGAGCCTGACCTCGAATCCACCTTCGTCCGGGGGTGCTCCTTCCTCGGCTTCACAAACCAGGACCCAGACTTTAAAGAGGAGTGTCCAACAAGCTTTTGATGGTAGTCTCCCCATTCTTCATAAAGATACTCTACAACTCACTCTCTTTTGCTTTTGCTTTTGCTTTTGCTCGAAAAACTTCATTCAACGCCATGACTTCATAATTGCTTATTTGAACTTCATGAAATTGTGCCCACACGACACGTCGTCCCTTCATGCCACATCAAAATGTTTCCCAGGAGAAGTGCTCACTCATATTGTCCGTCGATCGAAGTTGAGATGAATTCCTCACTGACCATCATCTAGATCCAAGTGATAGAGGAATAGGTCCTATCGGATATCAGAGCAAAGTTCGTGTTATCGATCGTTACAAGGTCATCGGATTCATCAGCAGTGGAACGTATGGACGTGTTTACAAAGCTGTCGGTCGTGCTGGCCAGACGGGTGAATTTGCCATCAAGAAGTTCAAGCCAGGTATGGATGGATAAAATGTTGTCTTGGATTGAGGCGATGCTTACGAGAAATCAGACAAGGAAGGCGAACAGATTCAATATACCGGCATCTCGCAATCCGCGATCCGAGAAATGGCCCTATGCTCCGAGCTGAGTCACGCGAATGTCATCAGGTTATGTGAAATCATCCTAGAGGACAAATGCATTTTCATGGTCTTTGAATATGCCGAGCACGATTTGCTTCAGATTATTCATCACCACACGCAACCGACTCGTCACCCGATTCCACCAGCAACTGTCAAAAGTATTATGTTTCAACTTCTGAATGGATGTCAATATCTACACGCCAATTGGGTCCTCCATCGGGATCTCAAACCAGCCAATATCATGGTTACATCAGGTGGTGAGGTCAAAGTCGGAGATCTCGGCCTGGCCCGTCTTTTCAACAAACCCCTCCATTCCCTTTTTAGTGGCGACAAAGTGGTGGTCACCATTTGGTACCGTGCTCCGGAACTTCTCCTTGGATCTCGGCATTACACTCCAGCAATTGATACCTGGGCTATTGGCTGTATCTTCGCCGAACTGCTCTCACTTCGCCCGATTTTCAAAGGAGAAGAGGCCAAGATGGATTCCAAGAAAACGGTGCCATTCCAACGAAACCAGATGCAGAAGATTGTGGAGATCATGGGACTACCTAGGAAAGATCAGTGGCCACATTTGGTCAACATGCCGGAATATAATCAGCTGCAGACCCTTTCCGCACATTCACACAGCAAATCTGGGGGATCCAACCTTGAGAAATGGTATTACAGTACCATCAACTCACATTCCGCAACCTCAGTACCTTCATCAAACGCTTCACTTGGAGCCGAGGGGTACAAGCTACTCAGCGGACTACTGGAATACGACCCGGAGAAACGTCTCACAGCTCAAGCTGCACTCCAACACCCCTTTTTCAGTACAGGCGATAAGGTCTCTGCGAATTGTTTCGAGGGGATGAAGATGGAGTATCCTCATAGGAGGGTCAGCCAAGACGATAATGATATACGAACCAGTAGTTTACCGGGAACGAAGAGAAGTGGCTTGCCGGATGACACTCGCCCGCCCAAGAGGTTAAAGGAGTGAAGAAGTTTGAAATACACTTACTTCCCCTCAGCCTGCCGAAGGCTTGTGCAGCCGACAAATCGGCAGACTTTCCCCTCTCGATAAGTTTCGGAAAAACACATCAAATTGAACACACGAGGAGAAAGAGTTTCGGGAAATCACAGCAGTCTACACACACCTGATCTTCGATACGACTTTGCACCACTTTTCACGTACGAGGTTCGGTTGCTACCAACACACCAACATCAAGAGCGGTGTGACACTGTGCCACTTGTATGGCAACATTTGCCCCTCTCCCCTCATGGTGATTTCGCCAAGCATTGACGTTTTTCCCCAGCCTCGTGTGGCTGAACGTATTCGCTAAAACCGGTTTGTAAGTGGGCCTCCCTGACAGACTCGGCCACAGCCACGAGTGCTGCCCAGCAGGAAATAAGAAGATGCCAAGAATTTGTTCATTCATGTGGTTGTTTGAAAAGTCATTGGGTCAGAGGCGGAGCCGAGGACGACGAGAGTTGGTGGGGTAAATTAGCAGTATAAATATACTAGCCTTTCCCCCGTTTCCATTCTCTCTCATTTCGCCAAAACCTGCTAGACCTCGGACTGCAAAACGCACGCCAAACAAAATTCAAACATCGCCAGAGATCATAAATCACTACACTCACCTAATACCCGTTCTCCTACAAAACAATCGCGAGGCAAAAAGAATCATGCCATTTTTCTACAGCAAATCGATCGGGGGCCGTCGAGCCGGAGCAAACATTTCGGCTGATCGCCATGGATTTCGCAGACCTGTCTTTCGGTTCCGACTTTGCGGGTTGAATTGTTTCCGCTAGACGTATCGGGGTTGGTTTGGGCTGGGATGGAAGCTCAGAGGTCATTTCGTGGAAGGAGCGAAGAGCAGCGGTTCTAATTGCTGTGGAAGGTTGAAGTGGGAGTGGCGGTGTTATCAATCACGGCGATCTAAAGGCTTTACTGTACGTCCAAGAGAGTCGATTCGAGATGGGGCGGCCTCGTGAGGGACGACAAATGGCGATCTTACGATGGAGAAATGAGTGCATTGGTACTTGGTTCTTGCAACATTTGCGTTAGAGATGGATTTCCAGTGCTGCATTTATTGTTGGATATTAGCATTCAGCAGCTTCGGGGTGGCAATGGAAGGAGAAGCAAGGATGGGAGGAACATGTTGATATGTACTATACTATACAACATATAACAATACCAGTTGAAAAATCAATATTTCAAACGCTATATTCTTGTTGGTTATAAAACCCGCACCGTGATTTCTTCTATACCGGGGGTGGGGGGAGGATTCGGGAAGGGGGAAATTCTTCAACGAGGTCTTCGCTACTGGTTCTTTTTTTTTCATGGTAAGAGAATAATTATGGAAAGGAATGGAATGTACGAAACGCACTAGTTAAATATCATCATGCTAACGAAAACTTAAAGTTAAAATTGAAGAAACGAAAGATAATATTTCTGGCAATATTACAACGAAGTCAAGAAGTGTTGTGTAGTTTGTTCTCGCTCTCCATGTGTTGAGAGAATAGTATGTAGGCTGGGCTTTACGATTTCAGGATAGGGGAGAGTGTTTGATAAGTAAATAGGATTAGGCGGATCGTAGTCATTGGTTTATAAGACTCCCCCTTCTTTACCATTCTAACCTTCATCACCTAGGCAAACGAGGCTTGAAATGAAATGGAAGTCCCTCTCCCATTCCAACCTTAATTCTCGATAAGGGCCTGGTATAACGAGATTGAAAACGGGAGAGACTATGCTAGAAGAGGGTGCTTAATGTGGTATAGATATAGCATTCTGGTACGAAGAAGGTTAGTTTAGGGGCGGGAAAGTGGGAAGAGGGGAGGAGGAAAGGGGGGATAGGGGAAGGAAGGAAGGGTGGGAAAGGAAGATATACCGCGAGATGTTCATAACCCTTTTTTCTCTTCCCTTCCCTGATCCCAGTAACATAACAATCCAGTAACCACAGACAAGCCCAGAAGATTAACCTCGTCTCTTCATAGAATTAACTACCCAACAAACCCATCATCACATCCCCTTCTCCCAACCCCAACTCCCCTCCCAACCCGCAAAAAAACAAGCCCCTCCCTCTTTTTACCCCCTTCCTCCATACCACATCCCTAACCCCAGCCCCCGCATTTCTCAACAACTGATAAAAGACAAGAAACCCAAGATGTGTAGGACTGCCACTACATACATTAAACCACGCCCCTCAACACTAGCATCAAGAAAGGGGGTTCGTTCGTCAAAAACAACACCCGAAACCCCTCTCTCAATCACAGCAGTGCTATGAACGCGAAACATACTGAAAAGCGGAGAGGTGAATATCAAGCAAAGACGACTGACTAGTATCCCCTTCCCTTGATCCTAGTACTAGCATCAAGAGGAAGTGCCCCAAATCTAACCTCTTAAGACATGATGAAATGAATTGTGAAAACTAGCGGGGAGGGAGGGAAGTATGCGGAATACTTATCATAATATCATATCTCCCCTGATCCTACCTAGTATTAAGGGGGGGAAAAGCCTCACTCTAAAACGAAACGACGATACCTACATATCATTACAAACTCTCTACTTATGATTACAAAGGACTATTTAACACTAAGTAACTATCGAAAAAAAAAACCCGCGCATTTTCCGCCAACCGCGACAGAAACAAGGGCCAGGGATCTTACGCTCGCATGCAAAAAAACAACAGAAAAAGCAGTCGTCAAATCAAAGAGGATGTGGCTCGCGCTGTTTGAGAGAGAGGCTAAGTGCAATGGTGGTTTATCTCTCCACCTCGCAAGGCATCACAGAAAGAAGTGTAGAGTGCAAAGAACCAGAACCAGATTTTTGCCTGTTTACATGATCCGATTTTCCTCATCTTTTTCTCTTCCCTTCCGCCAATGGTATCAAGAAAGAAAGAAAAAACCAGCGCCAAGTCGGGGAATAGTAGAAAGGTTGTATGGTATCGCCGCCGTTAAGCTTTTCAAAGGTAGGTGCGCAGATGTCGGAAACTGAGGACTGGGAAGGCGAGAGCAACGAACGCTAGGTGAGGCGCTCAAATGTACAAGCAAAGTTGAATATCGCATCGAGGATTAGAGTTTCGGAGAGTGAGAGGTATTTGAGAAATGGCGCGTGAAGGATCGGTCTAGAAGGTGGTTTGAGTCCAGACATAGAATCGCAAATCAGAATTTCGTGGGTATTTCCTCCTCGGACGCGGCCTTTTCCTTCTGAGGGGGGGATTATTCGGATCGTATGGTATTCGCGAGGCGAGGAAATGACAAGTCAGCGATTTTATTTCTTTGCGGCACCTGAAGGTGGCGATTTGACGTTGTTGGAGAGCCATGCCTGTTGGTAAATTGAGATTAGTACTGGTAGCAGGGATTGAAGATTCATTTCATACCAGGCCTTCCAATAACCCCTCTCCTGTTGTAGCGCAACTTGGTACAACAAACCAGATCTTGTCTTTCAATTGATTGAGCTTCAAGGCATCTGTGACTTCTTGCGGTTTCATTGCTATACTCCGTATCAGTAGTTGCTTGGCGCTCAAATGGAAAGCGTTACTAACCGCCCGGAATATCTTGTTTGTTTGCAAAAACCAGTAATAATGACTCCTTCATTTCCCTGTCGTTGATAATTCTGTGCAATTCTGTCTTGGCTTCCCCTATGCGGGATTTATCGCTCGAATCGATCACGAAGATCAAGCCTTGTGTACCTACAGATTCCCACAGATTAGCATATGCCCTTCTTGATATGATATTCCGATAGAGCGGTTTCCTCCACTGTTGGTCTATCGCAGTCTTCTTGCCTGCCTTGTGCTCGAGGAAAATGGCTCAACCAAAACGTACCACTGAAATAATGTCTCCAGAGAGGTCTGATCTTATCTTGTCCTCCCACATCCCATACGTTGAACTTTACATTCTTATATGTGACTGTCTCTACGTTGAAACCCACTGTTGGGATGGTCGTGACATCTTGATTCAACTTGAGCTTGTAGAGAATGGTGGTCTTGCCCGCAGCATCCAATCCCAACATCAACAGTCGCATCTCCTTCGACCCGAAGATCTTCCCCATCATCTTGGAGAGTTGTCCCCCCATATTGCAGTACGTTCGAGTACGTTCCGGGTGTTTGGTAGGAGTAAATTCGGGCGCAAGAGGTCGCGCAAAGAGCTAGTTGGTGCCGAGCTCAGCAGATGTGTACCAACGGTACTCCGAGGTAACGAGGCTCTTGCTTTTCGCTTTGGAATGGTGGATTGGAAAACGGTGAATCGGCGAGGCTGAGACTGGAGGCTGGTAATGTCGCGGTGAGCTTTTGAAGAGATGTCTTGGCAACGGTGTTTCGGAAGTCCTGTTTGTCGCAGGGCTGATTATGTAGGAGTGCCGATGGGAAGCCAATTGGCAGGGTGAATGGTGTTGTCCGGAGAATGTTGAGACTGGAGGTCGATTTTTGAAAGGTGGATGTGTGCAGTTGCTCAGAAAGGAGATTTGATACTGTCTCCTCGAGATGCGATTGTTTCATGGGTCTGCTGCTGTAAGCGCGACGAACGCTAATTTGCTACGGTGGCCGCGAGCAACCCCCTTTACCACAGAAGAAACCGAAGTCATTCATCCACCACTTTTGAAGCAATTATGTAGGTGCTCGAACTAGTAATTGTCGTTGAAGTAGGGGAAATTGATATTCTAGGGGGTAACTAAAATAACCTGGTCGTCAACCAACCAATCCAATTTGGTAGACCACCAATAGAAATATAGCGTAGATCTAATCTAGCAATGCATAGGGTATTCCGTTCCATACTCCGGACACCTTGCCATGAATTTAACCTAAGCGCCACAGGACTCATCCATATTCCAGATAAAAACAGAAACAATATACAACGCAGTGCTTAGCCTTTGTGATCAAGCACGAAGCGTCTGTCGACGATCTTTTCTTGCTCTCCCTCCATTTCTTCTTCAAAGAGAAGCTTGACCTTTTCTCCGTTTTCGACCATACCTTTAACATCAGCTCGGTAAAAGGTTGAAGTTGATGGGTAAAGGGCAAGGACTCGCTTGCCAACCTCGTAATCTTCCAGGTGCGCGTCTGGGGTTGGAATTGGTACCATTTGCGAGGCAGATGATTTGTGAGTGGTATCCGACGAGTTGGGATCGTCGGGAAAAGGATCTCGAACCTCGTAACGACGACTCTTGCCTTCTCCAATAACTCTAGTGACAATTCCCTGAATCCAGTCATGAACTATCTCGTTCGCGTCGGTAGTGGTCTTCCTTTTAAAGGCAACTTCGTCACCAACAGCATATACAATCTTGGGCTTGGTCGTATTGCGCTCGCTCATTTCGGTGACAGCTACCTCAATATTCGGGTTTCTGGGAGGTGCACTTCCAGTTCGTGCACTACCACCAAGCTTTCTTACTTGTCTATTTTCTGCTGGTGAAGGACCAGGAGAATCAGAGGGCCCATCGAAATCGATAGCTGATTTCGAATGAGAATCACGAGACGTAGAGCCACGTGAGACCGCTGCCTCTTCCTCATTGCCCTTGGTGATGGCGATTAGAATGCTGATATTTGACGTAAGATCTCCGTTTCCGGATCCATCCAGGCCCAATACAGCCTTTTCATTTTCCGCAATTTTAACCTGCTCTCGATATAGAGAGTCAAGCTCATCGATATCTTCAATAGAAGGACCTTCGTGATGTTAACTCAGAACCAAGATGGAACAGACTAGGGTGCTGGCTGTAGTATGTGTATACTTCGGCCATGACGACATACCTTTTTTGGCCAACTTTTGTGTCTGCATGTGCTCCTCTTTGGCGAATATTAATTCCTTGAGCTCCTTGGCTCTCTTCTCTTTTCGTTCGAGCTTTTCTATGGCAATTTGGGTATTTCTCCAAATATTGACCTCCTCTCCTTCTTGAGGCCCTCCACGACTCCCTCCGTGGGGCCTGGAGCGATTCCTTGATGACATTCCTTCAGATTCCGTTTTCGATTCGGTCGTAGATTCGAGCTTTGTCTTAGATATTGATTTGGCCTTGATTTTTCGTTCGGGATCTGAATCTAGAGTCAATTCCAATTCCGATTTGGGTTTTGATTCTGGTTCTGGTTCTGAGTCTGGTTCTGGTTCTGGTTCTGGGTCTGGGGCCCGTCTCGATTGGATTTCTAATTGCGATTGTGATTTGGACTTCGATTCCCTGTAATTGAGCTGATGGAGTGTACCAGTCCCTATGCGCGAGAATCTCTGTTTGTCCTCCTGGACTCTCAGTGACAGCGCGGATTGGACGTCTCGGGCTTCTTCTCCGATGTGTAGTTTGAGATCCGGAGGAAGATCTTCGTTGAGGACCTTTCGGACCTTTTCGTCTGCGGATGACATATTAGCAGGTTCCAATGCGTCGGGGAGACTGCGAGAGAGGAATTGGTGGTGCTGAAGGTGCTGGAGTTGGAGGCTTCGGGACGCATTGTAGCTTACTCTAAATGATTGAAATTTGCAAAAGCTTACACATTCGCTCCTTCGCCTGCGAATTATAGAGAAAGTGCGATCTGCTCGGATGGTGGGGGAGGTTAATAATTTGGGTTGTGAAGAAAACGAAGGAAAGTGACGAAGGGAAGTGAGTTGGAATGAGTTCATAGTGAAGACCGGAGGTTCAGCCTTGTTAACGCCGTTAGGAATAGATTGTGCACGGGCCACTGAAGGCGGGGTAGTGACGTTCCACCAACCTCAGGGACTGGAATCCTAATTACTCCCCGAGTCCCCCACCAAGAGAAGAAAAACGTGGGCCTTCGACAGCACTCAACAGGACTCACTTTGAAGTTTGGGTGCTACCCAAAAATCCATTTGTTCTACATCTGCCACCCCATTCTCCCTTTCTGCAACCCTTCTACTTCAACCCCTTTTCTAGCTTTGCTCTTCAAAATGCAGGTCCCCTTAATTCGACTTCAATGCGGCGTCAACAGCTATGATTGGGGCAAGGTTGGAAGCGACTCTGCTGCTGCTAAATTCGCTGCCGCAACTCCTGCAGATGATTTCACAATCCAGGAAGACAAGCCTTATGCTGAGGTATATTGAATTAGTTTATAGTGTTTTCGCAAGACTTCGCTAACGGCGTCCATAGCTATGGATGGGAACACATCCTTCCAACCCCTCGAAAGATGTGACCACGAAACGAACTCTCCTTGATCTCGTTCAAGACAACAAAGCGTTAATGTCCCCTGAAATTAGCGAGAAATTCGAAAACAAATTACCATTTCTCTTCAAAGTTTTGTCCATTGGCAAAGCACTGAGCATACAGGCACACCCAAACAAGAAGCTTGCCGAGCAACTGCACGCGAGGGACAGCAAAAATTATCCAGATGATAATCACAAACCTGAGATGACGATAGCAATCACACCTTTCGATGGACTTTGTGGCTTCAGACCTTTGGCGGAGATTTCGCATTTTCTGACGAGTGTGCCAACGTTGAGAAAGTTGGTTGGCGAAGCGGAGGCGGAAGAGTTCCAAGACGCGATTAAGGGGCAAGAAACTTCAGAGAAGCAGGAAGATGAAGAGAAAAACAAGAAGGCTTTGCAGAAAATATTTGGTTCTTTGATGAACTCCAAAAAAGAGGATATTGAAGCAGCCAGCAAGGAACTGATTGAATCGGCACAAAAAGAAGGATCAGAATTTGCGGCAGGCGGAGGGCCGTCCAACACAGGCAAAGAGCTCTCAGACTTGGTGGTGAGACTTGACAAGGAGTTTCCAGGCGACGTGGGACTCTTTGTACTTTTCTTCCTCAACTATGTGAAGCTGGAGATTGGTGAGGCCATGTTCCTCAAGGCTGACGACATTCACGCATATTTGAGTGGAAACATTATTGAATGTATGGCGGCATCAGACAATGTTGTTCGAGCTGGATTTACGCCAAAGTTCAAAGATGTGGATACCTTGATTTCCATGTTAACATACAACTATGCTCCAATCGAAGAGCAGAAAATGGACCCAGTCGATTATCCTTACGTCACATTAAACCGCGATGCCTACTCTTCCGGATCAGAAGCCATCCTTTATGATCCTCCAATCGACGAATTCAGCGTTGTCAAGACGGACTTGAAAAAGAAGGGTGCCAAGGCAACGTTTGAACAAATCTCGGGCCCCAGCATTTTCATTTGTACCACTGGAAATGGCAAGATCAGTGTTGGGCCAAAGGTAGAGGAGGTCAAGCCTGGGTATGTCTACTTTGTGGGTGCCACGGCAGAGGTGATCTTGGAGAGTGAAGACGATGAATTCACAACCTTCAAGGCATTTTGCGAACTCAACACCAAGGAAAA
This sequence comes from Hymenotorrendiella dingleyae, assembly GCA_003988905.1. Taxonomy (NCBI): domain Eukaryota; kingdom Fungi; phylum Ascomycota; class Leotiomycetes; order Helotiales; family Helotiaceae; genus Hymenotorrendiella; species Hymenotorrendiella dingleyae. Next base: position 43,287 of record QYAP01000326.1, read on the forward strand.
GCTATGAGCACTAGGGTGATATTTCAGGAGTACATAGGATAGAAAGGAATACCAAAGCATGGAAATTGCAGCACCTGTTTTTGTCTTGTAGCTTTGCTTTACTTCTTTTCCCACTCGCACTTCATTTCCTGGCTTTCTCTAGATTGGAGGTAAGGAAAGGGGCTGTACAACAAGTGTCTTGTAAGCTGAAATTCTTCTCTTCCAGCCTACACTGCATGAGATGGCTAGAGCTTCAGCCCTCAGTTCTATACTTTTGAAGGTTTGTCATCATCAAGTTATCTGGTTTAAAGCACCACCCGCCTCTCCCGTTCTTACCTTTATTAAGGTAGACGGTAAACGGTCACAGAACATCCAAGTCTCAAAACCCAGTCCTAACCGTAATTCTCTCAAATCTTCTTAACACAATGATACCGGGAGAATAGGGGGTTGCTGCAAATCAATTAATGCAATATAGTATATCTTTTCGAATTCCGAGCTGCGTGATATACTGCAGAATAGGGGGTTCTTGTTATCCTGGTATTGAGGAGGACTTGGAACAAGGGGTTTTCTACTTTGAGGTTCTTTTTTTTTTATTTCGAGGAGGTGGCGCTATCTGTTGAAGTTGGGGTTTTGGAGTTGCGATGGAGATGGTTCTTGCGGGTTGAGTGGTGGGGTGAAGGGGTGAAGGTGTGAGGGAGGGAGGGAGTGAGGAGTGTAGAAGTGAGGAAGTGAGGGGGTGAGGATGGGATAAGGTGAGTGAGTACGGTAGTTGAAGTGAGTAGGGTGGAAGTGAGTAGTATAGAAACCCGAGTACTTCGAAGGAGATATGAAAAGGTGAATTTATGACTTTCATATTACCAAAAAGAAAGGTACTTTGAAGTAACATCAAGTTTGGCTTCTCCTCATCCCGCCGGAGTGCGACGAAGCCGACCTCCGGTAAGATTGTCATCCCCCCCCTTTTCACACCTCCATCTTTCTCGGTAACGACTCGGTAGTGAGAAACATCCGACCTCCCAAACCTCGGAGGCCTATCCACTACCGGTACTCATGTACCAGCTTACGCCACCTGTGTGGCGCACCTGTGATACCGGCCCGCTGAGTGCGAATACGAGGTGTACAGGTCCGACCCTGGTTTTTTGCACGATGTAACGTACACGACGGTGAATCGATAGGTTGGGCTTTTTTGTTGGGTGTGGGGGTAGGATGGAGAGGGAGAGGGAGAGGGAGAGGGAGAGGGAGAGGGAGAGGGA
>QYAP01000327.1:0-44462 GCA_003988905.1 Hymenotorrendiella dingleyae
TCACTTTCGCAGTTATATGAACCTCCTGTATCTCCCACTTTTTGGATGTAAGAATTAATTCAACTACTTACGGGCAATTGGACCTATTTTGCATCTTTTAGCCTCACATCACCGTCATCTATCTACTACAATTGACCCCTCCGGCCCAGCACCACCTCCTCCAGATTAGACCACCATTCACCACCACCAATGATCCACAAACATGACTACAGAGAAGGAAAAAATGAAACAAAGAATTGGAAAAAAAAGAGTTCGGGCAACAGCAACATCGATCCATGAAAATCCACCCTCCCTACTCCCTGCCACCCCTTTTTGTTAAAGCAACCACCACAAAAGTGCAGTGCAGTTCAGTTTCAATCATCCATTCCATCTACCAACACCAAGTTAATCCACCGCCAGACCGACCCCCGCCCATCCAAAGACTTTTTTCAGAATCCAACAAATTTTTTTTCGACACACGCCCACAGCCCACACACACTCTCAGAAAAAGATACACAATCCTCCCTCCCAATGAAAAAAATATAACAAGGCGCAAAAGAGATGGTATGAAACAAGGAAGAACAGAAAAGGCGGGTTAGAAATTTGGACAGGAAACAACAAAATACAAAAAGCAATAAATGCAAAGAGTAAACACAATGCAAAAATTGAAGTGAACCCCGATTTCGCCTTGCCAGATGATCCAAATCCAAGATCCAGTGTTTGTGCTGTTGGTTGAGATCAGCCAGTTGGGTAATATGTGTTTGCCCGACAAAGTAATCCGAAATAGCGTGCCGAGAGTTGTCCCCCGAATTCGAACCAGTGATGAATTCGGGCAATGAAAACCAGAGTTGTCGGGAACCACCAAACTGCCCGAAAAGCATTGCTGTTGACAAACCACCCATCAATAACAAGGGTAACCGAAATCGGGAGTAACCCGACAACAAAGCAACTAGTAGTGAGAGCTATCGGATCGGAGATGGCGACAGTGATGAAAATCGGCTGACGACAGATTAGACTAGCAAAGCTAAGCTATCCTTATCGTCAGTATTAGAAGAACGAGGTACCGCTGAAACAATGTGTCCGAAAGTACATGCGTTATGGCGTATTTCGCGTTGATCGAATGGAATCCTGCGATCAAGCAGACTAGACAAACCCAGACCCTGTGCTAGACCCCAGACCCCTTTGCTATGCACCAAAGTCCTTGCCATTAAAAACGTAAAGCAACGCTGGAAATCAGAACCACAGTTCTCCCACGACCTAGTACCTTTGTAACGTCCTAACCCAGTTGCAGCCTATCCATCCTATCCCGCATAAAAAAAACTCCGCAATCATAAGCCACCTTGCGTCAAATATGATCTCCATGTTTGAAAATTGTCAATCTGTGCCTTGACTTTTCCGTCCCATTTCTATGCCTGATCCTACCGCCCCTGCATACCAACCGATGCCCTTATAAATCGCTGCGCAATAGTCCAGATAACCCTGAACAAATGAGGTCTATGTTTCATTTTTGCCCCGAAGCCGTCCTGAAATATAGCACAAATGTGGAAGAGAATCGAGACCTATGTATAGACCATAATCAAAGGGAAAAGATGGCGTAAAAGAATCCGAAATATGTCGTTTAGGCAGGTGACTTGCTTGTGGCGCTCGGGTGAGTCGAGCCACCATTTTGGCGTGCGTCACCACTACCCATGGAGAGATTACCGATTCCAGTCGAAAGGAAAGCAAATGGGTCGCTCTCGCCTTGGTTGGAGTAGAATTGGTTGGAAGCACCGGCGGAAGCAGGACCATTGCTGGCAGATTGGAATGCAGCTTCTGCAGCGCGGCTATCGAAAGGACCAGCCGAGTGAGCACCTCCAGAAGGACCTCCAAAGTGGGTGTTCAACGAGGGGTAAGGGCCAGTGGAAGCACCAAGACCTGATGGGAGGGCATAAGTGCTGGGTGGGCCAGCAAAATGTTGACCACCATAACCACCTGTAGATCCAAATCCTCCGGCAGCAGATGCGAATGGGCCAGGGCCAGGAGTGCCTGCCATCGATCCAGGACCCATGCCGTAGTTCGAAGGAGGATCCATTGGAGAAGGATAACCAGAGTCAGCGACAACTGCAGCTCCAGCACGGCTTGCACCACATCGAAGACAGCTGACGTTCTTTGCAAAGTTGTGGTAACCACAGCCTTCAGAGCCACACTTCCAGTCTCCGGCACGGAATGGAACAACACCACCACTTCCTCCCATGCGTCCACCACCGTGACCGCCCATTCCTCCGTGATGGCCCATGTGCTGAGGTGGGGGCATCATTGCTGGCGGGCCGTATCCATAACCACCACCATAGCCACCCATTGCATCTCCGCTGGGGCCGGCGCTCATAGCAGGGAAAGAGCAGCGGAAGCAAGCTGTGCGACGTTGGAAGTTGGAGAAACCACATGATGGGCAAGTCCAGTCTCCTGGGCGAGGGCGATTCTTGCTGGGAGGGAATGGTGTAAGAATTTCTGCAGCTCGGTCAAGTACACGGCTAGAAGACGGGGAAACCTCAATTGCCTTTTCATTCAATGCGCGTCCGTTCATGCACAAGCTTTCGGCAGCCTGAAAAATTGTTAGACAATGGCCGCGAAAGTTGAAAAATTTAATGAGAGCAGGAAGGGGTAGTTTCAGGAGTTTGTCATAGAGAATTAATATGTGCTCGTAGCTTGCGACCATAATATCCTGATGTGACTTGCAACTTTGACAAAATAAAGAAAGCGTAACAGGGGATTCGGGACCAACCTCTTCATGGGACGAGAAAACTGCGAAGCCAGAACCCGTGGGTTTGTGCTGATCTGGTGTACGTAAAGTCCAGAAGGCAATTGGGCGACCACCAAATTGAGTGAACCAGCTTTCAAGCTCCGATTGAGTCGTATCATGAGGAAGACCTGCCATATGAAGAACTTTGCTACGTTCAGACAAGAATGCTCTGACATCGGCGCGGGCATCCATTGGTCTGGTCAGGACATCCGGGTGCTCATGGGGAGGTTGAGACTTTCGGATCAATCCACGGAGAACTCTTGCCAAGGTAACCGCCTCCTCCATTGCTCGACGAGGAGAAGCTGGTGCGAGGGCCTGAAGATGGAATGGCAAGTTGTGCTTAATTGGCGCACTTGCTTGAACGGGCTCCACCTCCAAAGCGGCGCAGATATTTGACAGCATTGAGGGGCCAAATGGCAGGGACTCGGGATGGTGTTGTTGCCAGCGCTGGTACTCGGTTCTCAGATCAAAGGTACGAGAGTGTTGGAGGTATGGAGGAAGCACAACGGCCTTGTCGCGGGCTTCTCGAGGAAGCTGGACTCGCAGGTCCCATGAGTCGAGGGTCACGAAAGAGAAATCAAGGTTTTGAGATGTGAGGTGTTCTGAGGCAAATGCATCGAAGCGATTGATGGCATCACGGAAGGTACCAGCATTGCGAACGTGTTCCCAGGTAAGTGTCGTCAGGCTGGCTGTAGGCAATTGATGTCAGTAAATTCCTTTGCAAATATCCGCCCATTCTTCCACATCTGGTCCATGCTCCAGAAAGCCAGGTCCAGTTTTCTCGGTGCGATCTCTGACTTACTGCAAAGAGGTGTGATTGGGGTGTTGATCGGCTTGACGAGGACGCTTTCACGGTGAAGCTGCAGAGCGCAATTAGCATGAGCTTCTCTTGGGCAGATCGATAGTTCAATCGCGGTTGGGGAAGCTATACCTCATCGCAGCTCTTTGCATCAAGCAAAATCCATCCGAGCTCTATGACTTCCGCCGAATCTTTGGTTACGTATACGCCATGCTCGTCGCAGGTGGTAGCGACGTGAATGACCACGTATCGATCCAGATTGCCCTGTTGGCTCTGCGCACTGGAAGACATCTTGGCCGGTGGTGACAAATGTTGTCGTGTCGGAGTCAATCTCGAGGGGAACTGGCGAGTCGATGTCGAGTCAGGACGGGAAGCTCTCTCGTGTGCGGAGAAAGATGAGAGGAGGATGGAGGGAATGGCGAGAGGGAAGAGAGCGACGGTGCGGTGCGGAGAAAGCGAATGCAGAGCACCTATATCCCGAATGGTACGAGGAGGAGAGGAAGGTGGTGGTGGTTGAGGAAAAAGGAGAGTTTTGGAGATTTAGATGAGTGGACAGGGGAGTGGTCGCTAGCGCCGAATCTCAACGGTCAAGACAGCAAGCTCGGCTGGATTATTTTTTCGGATTTCTTATTTATTTGACCCGCGAAATAAATTATAAGACAAATAGCGTCGGGGCGCTCCACGACGACGCGCGCCGTGTCTTCAGTCTTTATCTGGTTTATATGGCGGTATACGACTTGTGCTGGGCTTTCGCTTTTCTCGAGGTTAAGTGTCCTCGCCGTGGTGTGCAGAGTGCAGAGTGCAGAGTGCCTCGCACCCGGTTTGCGGTCCAATGCAGGCGCTGCCGGCGGTGCTTGATTGATTGATTGATTGCTGGAAGAAACTTGGTTCCACCTTTTCCACCAGCTGTTGTCGTCTGTACGGGGCCCCTTTGGGTCATGTTGTCCCATATTGTCCCATACAGCACTATCCTGACTATCCTATCCTCGATTTATGACCAGCCGTTCCCGACTTTTGGACGGCCAAACACGTTTTTTGTCTTTTTCTCCAGGGGCTATGCGAACACCTGTCGCAAGTGCGTTGCTTTGCTGGGTATATCTACAGCACTTCAAACGTACTGTACTCACTCACGCTGGCCTTTTCATGGGGGCAAGCCCCCAAACCCCCAGGCTCGCTGCGCTCGAAGTACAGTATATCGGTACAAACCCTGGGACGAATAATAGGTAGAGCGCAGCGAAGAGGGCCTCCACGGCAGTGGCCTCCGGAGGACCAGCGGAGCGTCACGATTGACTACCAGGTGGCGATATATGGGGATACACTGTGAACTTCTATACCGACCTGCTCCCTACACAATGGCCCCTTACTCTACCACTGATCCTTCCGGCGGACGACTCCTCAATGGCCCTCAATGGCTATTCGGAAAGCAGATGACGGGGCGCTCTAGTCCTATCGGTATCATTTATCCCAAATGCCGGCGCTCTCCTTTCAGATACCGCACTTGGTTGATTGGCCCAAGAATGCACTCGAGACGTCTATTACAAACTATTCAACTCAGCTCCGTCAAAGATCGTCGTCAAGAGCAACAGCAACTTGATCTCCGCAAGTCCTTGTCTTCTTCTCAGCTATATGCATTTCTCCGAGCTGTTGACGCCAGGAACCCAAAAGGGCCCTAAGTACGTACTTTGACGCTAAAAACGTCAAAAGGCGGCAGCCAGAGCCGGCACGCAGCGATGTGGGGATCCAAACGGGGGTGCTCGACCTCTGTAAAGCTGTACGGTCGGAAGATGAACGACTTCACTCGAGTAGGGGGTCGTGGGGATATAAACAAAAGTGAGAGTCGGAACAATCAGGAGATGTTGATGGTGCTGTTCTGTTCTCAGCTCCAGGGGACTTGGAGGCAAAAGTTCTATCATACTGTATCTGGGTTCATACGATGCAGCATCAAGGAGAAACCGTTGGCTTCCGCTCCGCTGTGATATCACTCTGCTGGGGCGGCTCACCCGGATTCTGATATCAATCTACCAATTAGGTCTAGCTCGCCTGCCATGGCCTGGGTACGGTACTTCGTATGCCTGTGAGTGGGTGATTCCCATCAGATTCCTCAACTTGCGGTGTCGGTACTTCCTCCATCACACAATTCTTCAGAAGATCCCGAATTGGTTGTCTCTTGAGCTCAGGTTTGCTCTGAGATTCCTGGAAAAACTGCTCACCAATAGCCCACGTCTCCGAATCGGCGTCTTGCGGCCACCATCGCTGCTACATCAAGGCTTCACAAGTCTACACGCTGAATTCTGTGCCACCAGTCAATGCTTCCGATTGACGTCCAGCAGAAAGTGTGTGAACGGCGTGGCTCGCACACCAGAGCCCTGCAGCCCCTATTCTGTCCAGAGCATTCCCAGCACCGGCAATGTTGTCGTTCCATCCGGTCCGTACATGGGCCTCACAGAGATCCGGTCTCCTCCAATCAGCCCGTGGTTGAGAGAAACCATGCTCGGAAGCTTATGAAGTTGTAACGGCACGTATCGTAACGTACCGTTGTGCCCAAACTCGAACAACCATGTATATCAACTCGAACAGTTGTACAACCCCCAAATTCTCCTTCCAAGTGGCACCTGTCACACCACCCACGCTGCATCGCGAGACGGCTTCCCGGTCTTTGCAACAGACGGCCAACTTCGCCCCCTCCTCCACTCTCGTCTCGATGACCAATTGGTGCTGGGAAGAGAGGTGCAACGGTTGTGCAAATAGGTATCACCTTTCACCAATGTGATCTCAGGCCACGACAACCTCGTCATCCAAATGATCCAAGAGGCCTCTTTGCCCGGGTCTCCCCCCCTTCTCCCCCTATCTTCTTTGAGCGCGTCCAACAAGTAGGGATGGACCATATTCATTACGTTTACCTTTACATAAAGCTCTAACTTTACAACATTACGCAAAGCTCTGAACTTTACATAAAGTGCATAAATATAATATAAAAGTAAGGATATATTATAAATAAATATTATAAAATAATTAAATAATAAGTAAATTATTCTTAGAATTATATGATTTGGTTACAAATATATTAATTATCTTGCATAAAATCTGTATAATTATTTATACTAATTTTATTCCAGAAATATACGTATCCAAAAACCCTCCGAGGGGCTTTTAGGGGCGTTCTGACCAATAGATGGCCCCTATTCCTACTTTACAACTTTATGGCCTTCATAAAGCTCAAAACGCTTTACATTACGCGTAATTTGCAAAGCTCTAACTTTACGCGTAAAGTTCCATCCCTACCAACAAGATGTCCAAGGTCCGTTTCAAAACATGCACCCTTTGCCAAGGCATGGGCAGTGATCATCCTCGCTTCTGGCCGCACGAATGGCACAGCTGCCACAGCCTCGAATATTACAAATACTTGGATATTCTTCAGAGTACAAAACTGTTTTTTGTTCAACCATTGTATCTATGTTGCGGCTGCCGGCATATTTGTTACGGGCCCGAGGGAACGTATCCGAGACGTCTCTCCAAGATTCAGATTCCCCATGCGGACATTTCAGCTCAACCTGGAAGAACGAACAGGAGCTCTGGGTTATCTTTAACGCGATAGCCGCGCCGATTGTATAGCACAAGACGTGTTGCACGACTTTCCAATTACATAGCCAGACCTATAGATTGGTTTCTTTTTTATTTGCCTACTTCTTTTGTCACTTCTTTCTTTCCCTTTAGGTCGAATGTTGGATTTCGAATAGCACATCGAGTCGGAGCATGTGAAAACGACACCCCTGTGCCTGACCTTTTCTGGCTCTTCTATCAATTTGCAATTGACTTCTTAGCTCTTTGCTTCTGCTTCTATCTCTACCCTAGTTCCATGCATCAGCCCTACTGAGTGTATAAACAAGAGCACGAGCTTCAATCTTGGCTTGTCTCCCTGGAATACCCTTGTGAAGCTCCCGATTTACCCCGCTTGCGGTCAACTGTTCTAATGATCAACTTCAATTGCAAAGTGCGGATTGTCATATTTCGATTTTGGATTGTACTTTCGTTTTCAAAGCTATTCTTTTCCTCCTAACACCTTTGTAGGTAAATTCTTCTGGTTGAACCTCCTCAGGGAATGTCCCTGTGGGGTATCTAGAACTGGTGAACCGTCCGCGTAAGATAGAGACAAACTCCGTTGTAATCTCCTTTTCTGCGGAATATTGAGGTTGCTCGTCTTATCCAGGTTTCTTGCTGTTATTGGCTTCGTTGTCTTTGGAGGCTAAGTAGCCATCTTGGGGTGACCAAGGTCCTGAATCGGTTAGGTGGTCTGTGGAGGTCTTGTATTGCTGGATTGATTCTGCTTGAGTTTCTTTTTGTTGAAGTCTTTTTGGGAGAATGGCATGGAAAGGTGGGAATTGGGTTGCGAGATGAGAAGAGTCTCTTATTCTGCCAAATTAGCTCGGGGGTTTAAGGATGGAATGAGTGCCTTACAGGAATCCTACCAGTTCAAGTTACGGCATCATTACCTTAGTTACGGTATAAAAAAAAGATTCGGTAATATCACTATATCAAAATTTTGATACCGATTCTCTATTTTGATACTGTAACTACCGTATTGATACCGTAACTATTTTAGATTTGGCCTTAGAAGTATAGTATATGATATATATCATCTATACCTCTATATTAGCCGCAATACTAGCCGCATTACTAGCCGCATATAATAATGTTTGCCCGAATCGATCGAATCTGAAACTTATTGTCGGGGCCTAGCCTACATTCCTTATGGCTATGCATATCAACCCTACTTTCCACCCAACAACACTTCTCCTCTTCATACAATAATATACTACATTACCAGAACCTCATACTCTACGAGTACTCACCCTAGTGATACCAACACTTATATTTAAGTAGCGTTGATAATCATTCTAGTAGAGTACTTCCGAAGTGCTTCGGAAGTCTGTGCATTTAGGTGGTCCGTGCGTTTTCGGTAAAATGTAACTATTCCCATTTTCATGTTATCAAAATGGAGAATCGGTATCTCTATTTTGATACTATAAGTCGGGTAGTAGTACCGAAACTTACTTTGATACCGTAACTGAAGTAATGATACTGTAACTTGAAACCAGCATCTTCCTCTAAGGTGGTCTTGGTCTTTAGTTCTTATGCTCCTATCTGAAGCCTTGGACTATGGTGCTGAACTTTCTGAGCGGAGAGACTTGGACTGGGAACCCATAGATGGCGGTACATAGTATACTACGTCGCCTAATTTTGATACTCGATACCAGGGAGAATAATCGGCTTCTTGCAACTTACATCCTCCAAATCCTACCCTCTCCCCCCCTTTCCCTTCCTATCAAATACCATCAACATTAATAATAACCATATCTCCTTTTATCAAATTATCCAGTGATTTCTGCTAGCTGATATTGAGCTTTTCATCCCATGTCTATTCATGTTTACTATTATTGTCTCTTCGACACTATCCCTCATTCAACTTAGTATGTGAATGTTGATGGTGGTTCAGAGTTGAAATTCATGGGAAGTAAGGAGAGGGACTTTTGGTGGGGGTTGGAAGTTTTGAGGGGGGGTTTGTGGGTGAGATGGGAGGTAGAATTGTGTTGGTTTGGTTTACTATTTCCCTTGGTAAATTGCTGTTTAGATGATACTGTGTTGGTGCAATAAGTAGGTTCAATCAAAATTGATTTATTCCTAGAGGGATTTTGATGGGGAAATGATGTTGTTTTAACCTAATACTAATTGGCTTTAGCTTTTTCGCATCCTATCCCCCCTACTTCAACATCCCTTTACACTTCCTTCCCAACACTACCACTACCCCTCCCACAATCCAACGCCCCCCCTTATCCTCCCCTAATTCTTGTAAAACTTTACACTTTCATTCCCCTGGTATTTCCTTTTTCATCGGTCCTTATGCTAGCACTACGTAGCACTTTTTGAATTCGGATCTCATAATCGGAATATGGATTGATGTATTATACGGATGAAGGGATTGCATGCTACGATATTATTAGATGGGTTTTTAGTAAGTCGGGAATTTTTTGGTAGGGTTTATTATTTCGTGTACGGTTTTTGTGGATTGGGTTTACGGGTGTAAGGAATGGAGAAATATGAGGTTAGGGTTTGGAAGTACAGTGATATTGTGGTATTAGGAAAGACAAGGTGTATTTTTAACTATATGAGTTGGTTTAGAGCGCTTCCCAATCCCTTCATTGTGCGAGATTATTACAGTAAAGATAATTGAAGGTTACTGTGAAAGAGCCTCTACCCTTATTTTGCCAGGATAGAGTAGTATTGTATCAAAGTCAGCTGAATCGCGTTAATATGTATTATGTTTAATTGAGAGGCGATCAGATGGAAGGTATGGTAAAAGGAGATTGATACTTTGTTGTTTGGTGTCAAGTAGATAATCTGAAATTTGTAGGTGAGTCTGATGGTTCCCTTTCTGTTTCTCCTGGTTTATTCAATGTTGTTAAGAAGTGTTCTAACCAATTTGTGATGTATTGAAAACTTACTTGCTAGTATTTATATCGATTTTCTACAACATGTCACTAAACACTTAGGCTTTGTTCGTTTAACTAAAATCACTTATTCTCATGCCTTATTAGGAAAGGATCTGTGTAAAACTGCGCTCTCGATACATGGTATTTGAAATAGATTTCGGTGCTCATTTCAAGATTTATATCTAGCTTACATTTCATAAGCTTATTATTGTCTCATTGTCGCTGATTGTCAATTCTACACCCAATTAACGATAAAGAGGTCCAACCCTCTTTATCGTCTCTTATTATCGTGGCTTGTAAAGTCTTCGTACCGTACCTTGACTCTCCACAGGAAGGCGCCACATTGTTGCCTCAAAAAGTAAACGAACAGAGCCTTAAAAGAACATACACTACAGGTACACTTTAAGTTCTTTGTAAGACTACTATGAAAAACACAAACATATGGGCACGATGAACAAGATTGCAGAATTTGGGTTTGATTGCATGGTTTTATTATGTTCTCAACCTATCCTGGGTGACTGGGTCTACGTTTTGCGAGGAGCAAAGTTCGGCAAAAGGTACTCCCTACTATGGTAATACTATGGTACTATACTACAAAATACCTACCTTTTTTATTCAAAAAAGGTATGGTTACTTAGAAATGGTTAAAAATAGTAATGGTACTATGGTATACCATGGTTTTTTGTATGTACTATTCATCTTTTTAATTCTAGGTTACCTACCTTTTTATTCTCAAAAAGGTATGGTAACCTACCTTTTTTAGTAAATGATACTATCATGGTAATCTTTTGCCGAACTTTGGCGAGGAGAAAGGGGGGAGGGATGCTAGCAGATGAGTCGGTTCCTGTAGTGAATATGAAAGTGAAAAGGAATCTATGTTAGTGTGTGATGCTAGGCTAAAGGTCCGTGCTTGTAAGTACAGTGGTGGTTAGGTTTGTAGAAGTGTTGCTTTCTTTCGAATTCCTTCGTTGTCAAAAGGAGGTATCTACTCTAGTCTCTACCGGCAAATGACCGTTGCCCTTTCTAGCTCTCTGATAGCAAGCAGTCACCAAAATTGGATGGCAAGTCCGTCTAACGATCAAATGACACCGGAGTATTCTTTTTTCCAGTCAAGTGTTGCACTTGGTGGTACATTGCGCTCCCCGGGCTTCTGGGCGGGGGTATACACGTGATATCCTAATACGTCCTAGCTCATTTCGCTGCCGCCCGACTCAACTCCACACACCACCAGACGGAGACTCTCCATCAACACCACCAATATTCCATGTTCTGAAGCCATGCAACCACGAATATCTAGAAGCTCCTCACTACCTCTCGCAGCAGTCTTCGCACAGCTTGATTCTTAACGCGCCATGATCGCCGTCACCGCGCACGCTCTTACCGGAAATTGTTTGTTCAGCATCATCGCCCGACCGAAACACGTTGACCGCCGCTTAATCAAACGCAAACATCTGATGGGTACATGATGAAGGAGGATGGAGGAGGATGGCGGAGCGCACACCGCTTGATTTGATACCTGCGGATCATGGCCAACTTGTCTTTTCTTCTGGCGCTTTCCCTAGGCCATCCGACGTGGTGCGGAAGCCTTGACTGCCTTTCCACATCGCAAGTCCAAGTCTCGATCGCCGAATAAATATATTCTTGCGGCAACGTGGATGTAGGCTCTCCGAGTTACGAGCTGTTCGACTTCAGATTTCTTTCATTCCACGACAAATCGAGTTGCCCCGCCTTTGGCATGTTCAGCTGGCAAGGCTTCTCCTTGGAGTATCACGGAGCTCTTGACGGGAAAAGTATGAATGTGCCATACTGTTGAAATGCTTGAATACATAACTTGGCCTCTCTCGGCTTTGTCTCCTGCCCATGACAGATCGTGGCTTTAGTCGCCATGCAGGGCCTGTCTAAGCTGCCTCCAGATGCCGAGGGCTCACCTACGAGCCTGCGTGGCCAACTGGGTGGGCTGTTGTTCACCACGATGTCCCAGAATCTATTTCTCAGGCGGTTGCTTAGCTCTGAGGCGACGTTGACATATTCTTCGCAGCTTGTTTGGTGGATGGTTGGACCAACATTGCAACGCACATCGGCTTTTATCGTCAACGGGAAGTTTTATCAGCAGGTCGGTGTTGATGTGGCCCTCGAGGATTTCTTACTGCCACCAGATTTTGACCCCCACTTCCACAGTATGGACGAGCGAGAGTATGGAACTCGCCACCGGCATGCTCCATGTCTACGGATCTTTTATCACAGCTTCAAGAAGAATTTTTGGGTGCACAGTACATGTGTTCAAGTTCGCGAGATAAGAGTAATCAACTGTGGGTGCAGAGGCAGTTGATGCTGATCCCACCAAAGCCTACGAGACAACTGAACAATGACCCACGGCGACCAGCTTCGCAGGCTGAGCTCTGGTGTACCCTCTAAACGGCTGTATTTGTTAATCTACGACGACTGATTTCTTGTGCCCGGGAGTTGACCTTTGGGCTTGGTGGTCGTCGTGTTGTGTCGTGCTAGAGCAGGAGCAGGCTGCATCGCGATACCCCCCCCCCCCTGCTCGCGGTGTTGGCAAAATTGAGGGTATGGGAATCTTTAAAGAGGAGGGATTTGGAGGAATTTGGATACTCTGCTTGCTCTTGCTGGATTATTGCGCCTTGGTGCGCATCGTAGATAACTTGCATATTCGTGTGACTTCAATCCGTAATAGGCGTCGACCAGCGAGGACAACGTGCGGACATTGGGTGCGAACATGGGCCGACCGAACAGAGTCGCCCTGACCTGAGCCGCCGCGTACGGAGCCGATGGGTATTTTCAACGCCAGCCAGCCTTCCATTGCTTTCTTCTACACCAACGCTTCTTCCGTGGTAAGTTCACGTTTACAGGCAACGACGCGGATGCGACCTTTTATTTTTCAATATCTTCACTCTCTTAATGTTTTTTCGTCGCGTTGCATTTCATCCTCGATTTCACCTTGCGGACGGACTTCATAGCCGCGCTAGTCCAAAATGGGTGGTGTTGGTGGTGGAGATTCTTTTAGCATCGTGCCTTCACCCAAACCAACCCGGCCGCAACATTCCCCAGCGCGGTATGTCGCAATGAAAGACAGTTGGGACCACGGAGACGACCGCAGAGAACGAGGAAGAGTCGATCGAGGAGTCAATACGCATCCGCGGCGATCACGGTCACCACCTCCGGCACGTCGCCACGAAATTGAAAGAGAGACCAAAGAACGAGATCGCAGCCCAGGAAAATCGAAGACTATCTCACATCATTCTGAACGCCCACGCGAACGCAGCCGTGACCGGAGAAGAAGAACGTCTAGATCACCAAGAAGAGATTCGGGGGAGCAGGTGCGGGAACGGAACAGAGGGCGAGAATTGCTGGACACGCGAGGCTCTGACAAGCCAAAACGTAGCACCACACACCATTCGCCATCATCGAGCAAGAGGCGCAAGACTCGAAGTCCTTCACCCCCGAGAAGTCATCACAAGAAGTCTCGAAAGGGCTCACGCAGCCCCTCGACCTTGGAACGTGGGCCATTACGGCCTGAGAAGAAACGACGGACACTTTCCCCACTCCCGCCTCGGAAGCGATCAACAGAACGCAGACCTATTGACACCCGTCTGGAAGGAAAGTACAAATCGCATCGAGACTCGGGGTCATTTGACCGACGAGGCCGTTCCCCAAGTCCTGGACACAAGAGGCACGATAAAACCGAATTTACAAGCCGCAGTTCTACTTCGCGGCACGAGCATAGCTCAAGACGTGACCGCTCCCCAGCGGGTCATTATCAAAAACATCGAGAACGGTCGCCCTTTGAAAAGGTCAAGGAGAAAGACCGTAGGAGGGCCCACTCTCCGCAAACTGGCCGTAGATCCCCTGATATCGATCGGTACGAACCATCAAATCGTCCGCGCCAGCATTCACCAGGACCACCTCCCAGAGGATCTAAAAGTAGCAGAGGACGTTCTCCAAGAGCCAACGAGGATAGAGCAAGAGACGAAAGACGACCTCGAAGTTCTCGAGGCGACCGAGACGACCGTGACGATCGAAACGACCATCGACCTGTCAAGTCCAGTGCCAAAGGGCCGAGACCACCAGCCGCTTCGGGTGCAAACAGTGTCGAGGTCAAGTCTTCCAAACCATCTCCGGCTGCCTCTGGCGCAAACAGTATTGAAGTCAAGTCTAAACCAGAGAAGATGAACGGTAGAGGCTACTATGGACAACAAGGGCAGTACACCCCAAATCAACAGATGCAGGCTGCATTCCCATTGAAGCCCGTCTATAACCAAGGCCCTCCGGTCGATCCAAGGCAGTACTCCCAGTCTCCACAGCATCAGATGACACCGCATTCCTATCATGGATCACCACAAGTTCAGTCGCCCTACTCTCAAGGAAGAGGTGGATGGGGTGGACAGCAATACTCTCCGCCACAAAAGTTCGTTATTCATATCCCCCTCCTATAAGCCAAAACTAATAGACATTCTAGCCAATATCCCCAAAATCAAAATTACCAGCAACAACAGTCGAGCTACTCGGGTCCTAATCTACCCCCACAGAGCCAGTTCTTTCATGCTCACTCTCAGTCTCCGCCCTATCATCACATGCCACCCTCGGGCCCGTCAGGACCAATGAATCAGCCGTACCAACAGAACCATAATAATAATTTCAGGGGAAACCAGCGTGGTGGGTATCGAGGCAATCATTTCAACAACAACATGCGTGGGGGCCGAGGTGATTTCAGAGGGCGTGGTGGGCATTTCCAAAACCTTCACTGGAACGCAGGCGGAGCGGGTCGTGGGCAAAATAACAACTCGGGGAGTGGAACACCACAACATACTTCTCCTCAGCAGCAATATCCTCCGAATACCGGACCTTCTCAAACTCCTCCTCAGCAAGCTACTCAACCACCACAGGAAGAGGAAGATAACGAGGACTTGTTTAGACCCTCGAAAGAACTTCAAGTCGAAGAGAAGGCCCCAGCAAAGAAAGATGTCGAAAATCCTCCTTCAAATAAGCCGGCACCAACGGGGCCACAAAGTCAACAGACTTCGAAGTTCAGTTTTGCATTCGCAAAAAGCTCATCCAAAACAACTCCGGCAACCCCAAAACCAGAAATTTCCCAGAAACTCACTATAGCACCTGTTCGCAAAGATGTCCTTAGCAGTCCGGAACGCCCCCGAGCACCAGCTCCTCGGCCTGTTCCAACCGAACCAGCATCCGCAAGGCGACCAGAATTCCGCGAACCACCACCCCCTCCACCGCCGACAACACGGAAGGTCAAGAAGATAATGAAGCGGCAGAAGGTAAGACCTGTGTTGAATGATGATTTTAAGAAATCAGATTCAGTCTATTATCGAAAGCCTGGAAATGAGTCTGTTGTCGGTTCTGGTACATATGGTAAAGTCTTCAAGGCTGTCCATGTCTACACAAAAGACCTCGTTGCCCTAAAGAAAATTCGTATGGAAGGGGAGCGAGATGGGTTTCCAGTTACGGCAGTACGAGAGATCAAGCTATTGCAATCCTTGAACCACCACAATATTGTCAATCTGCGGGAAGTTATGGTAGAGAAGAACGACTGTTTCATGGTCTTCGAATACCTTTCGCACGATCTTACGGGCCTTTTGAATCACCCTACCTTCAAGCTAGAGCCCTCGCACAAGAAACATCTCGCCAAGCAGCTTTTCGAGGGCTTGGACTACCTCCACCGACGTGGCGTTCTTCATCGAGATATCAAGGCAGCGAATATTCTTGTCAGCAACGAAGGTCAACTGAAAATCGCTGATTTTGGGCTTGCTCGTTTCTATGCAAAACGGAGACAACTCGATTATACTAATCGTGTGATCACCATTTGGTATCGCTCACCTGAACTTCTTCTGGGCGAAACGCAGTACGGTCCTGCAGTGGATATCTGGAGTGCCGCTTGTGTGCTGGTAGAGATCTTTACTCGACACGCCATCTTCCCTGGTGACGGAGGAGAAATCAGCCAGTTGGAAAAAATATATGCCGTCCTGGGAACTCCCAACAGGGCGGATTGGCCTGGCCTCGTCGATATGGCTTGGTTTGAACTTTTGCGGCCCTCTGCAAAAAGACCCAACGTATTTGCTGAGAAGTATAAAGAACGTGTCACACCCGCAGCATACGATCTTTTGGAAGCCATGTTCCAGTACGATCCTGTCAAAAGGCCCTCTGCATCAGATGTTCTTGAGCATCCTTATTTCACAGTGGAGGAGCCAAAACCAAAACAGGTTTATGAGTGAGTACCTCCATACCCGCTACGTATATAATTGCTAACAATCCACTAGGCTATCCAAGTTGGAAGGTGACTGGCACGAATTTGAATCCAAAGCACTTCGCAAGGAAAACGAGCGGAAAGACAAAGAGGCACGACGACAATCACAAAAAGAGGCAGCGGTAAAGGCTGAAAAGGAGAAAGAGAAGAAGCGTGCACCAGAAGGGGAAGCTGCAGAGCGAGAAGCAAAGCGGTTACAGATGGCGCCGCCAAGTTTACCGGCTGCTAGGCAGGCGTAGGCTGCGAGGTGAAGTCTTCATGGCAAATGTGGTGGTTGTGTATGATAATTAAGATGGGTCGGGGCAACCAGTTGGGCGACTGCAACATCAAATGCGGTGGATAATACCGGAGTTTTGAGGAACGGGCATAAGGCAGAGTCGAAAAGGTGCATGCTCATCGGAAACGATGAAGCCGAGGGTTGCTTTTTCTGCTGTAATTTTGGCGCATCTGGAGCGAGAAAGGATTGTAAGATCCGTGATGGGCTGCATGGTTGCATTAGCGGTACTCTAGAGACAAAAAGCTCCATCTCATATAAGAACTTAATACCTCATTTTGGCACGATTCGTGGAAGAAAAATTCTCGAGAAAAATCTGTATACCATTTCTACATCATATCTTCATGATTAAACTACCTGCTAGCATTCAACTCACTACAAGCCGCCTTCCATTTATCCTGGTTTGGCATAGACAAACACCCAACGCCATTCTTTCATAAGACCAAGACACATCGCTCTATCCGTAAATCATAACCGCGAGAAGGGGAATCAAGCACCGCTTCTGTAGACCTGCGCTCCCTGGTTGCGAATCGTAATGGTATCTCTCCTCTGCAAAACGGTAAGAGCCCTCGCAAGAGCCTGTTCACTATACCCCTTCCCCTCACAAATCTCCCTCTTTAGCGTCGCCAAACTGGTACTCCAGCCAATAGGCAGACGTCTCTTCAGTTCATCCTCAAGTTTATTAACCTCCTCGTTTAACTCCTTGCTACCCTGTGTGCTTCCCATGGTGACGGCGTCCATGGTGGAGGCGAGGAAGAGCCGGATGGCTTCATCGACGTGTTCGACCTCGGCGATGGGGGAGAGGGAGAGCTTGGCCAGGGACTCGGTGATGCGGACGATGGCTTCGAGTTGACGCACTGTGATGGGGATGGAGGAGCGGGCGTTGGCTTCGAGTTCGGCGGCGTGCACTTGTTTGCGGATGGAGACGAAGTGGGAGGAGAGCTTTTCGCCGGCTTCGGGGGAGAGGCGGGGGGCCATGCGGCTGCGGTGTGTTAGAGAAGGTGGTAAGGGGGGAATAGGGGGAAAGAGGGAACTTACGATCTACAGTAACTGATATACCGCTTCATTTTCTCGACTGGAATTTCGGATTCCGATTGTGCTTCCACGCCATTTTCGCCACGATGGATACCAATAACGTGTTTCGCGATAGTCTCATCTCTGGCCCTGTCGTGGTCGTCCTTCACAATAAAGATCATGTCGAATCTAGAGAGAATGGTAGTTTGGAAATCGATGTTTTCACCCGGTGTCTTGAGATCATCATAGCGGCCGAAAATAGGATTAGCTGCTGCGAGAACAGACGTTCGAGAATTGAGGATTGTAGTGATACCAGCTTTGGCGATGGAAATGGTTTGTTGTTCCATAGCCTCGTGGATTGCCACCCGATCTTCATCTCTCATCTTGTCGAATTCGTCGATGCAGACTACACCGCCGTCTGCTAGGACCATAGCTCCGCCTTCTAGGTAGAATTCTCGCGTTGTGTGATCGCGTTGAACGGATGCTGTTAAACCGGCTGCGGAGGATCCTTTTCCGGAAGTGTAGATGGCAATAGGTGAGACTTTCTCGACGAATTTTAGTAATTGGGACTTTGCAGTACCGGGATCACCGAGGAGTAGAACGTTTATGTCTCCACGCAATTTCATCCCATCCGGTAGGATTTTCTTGGAGCCGCCCATAAGTAAGCAGGCAATAGCCTTTTTGATATCGTTGTTGCCGTAGATTGAGGGAGCTATGCAGCTTGCAAAAACGCTATAAAGGTCGGGCCGTCGACTCATCTCTAGAAATTCTTGCTCTTCCTCTTCTGAAAATACGGCATTTCCCTTTGCGGTATGATCGACATCGCTGTGTATTCCGACAGCTCTCAAGTAAGGGGTTCTGATTGCCACTGCCGATGTTGTCGAGGAGCCTTTGGACTGCTTGTTTTGGTAGATTGAGAAAATTCCAGTGATTGTGCATCGAGAACCAGGGACGACTCGGTTTGTCAAGTAGCGATCTGTAGAGATAAGAACGTGTCGAGGAAGCTCTCCAACGGGAACCTGATCAGGCGCCTCCTGAAGTTTGATAATCTGTTGATCAACAAATTGACTGCTCTCGTGCACTACAACATATGGATCCATCGGACACGAATCATCTCCTGGCATTTTTGTTCTGTCGCACATCCTTGGAAGAGAGACACCTGCAAATCCACCTGCAACTGGGAGAACCTTCACCGAGTGACAATTGCGACATTGGATGTGAAGGGCCGTCGCTTTCGAGGACAACACCGAGGCACCAATAACGATACCTGGGACTCGAACAAGACGTGAGATGGTTAGAGCATCAAGATTTCGGATTGATGTTTCTTCAGCTGTGGAGTGGAGGAGCAATTGGTGTTCCGGAATAGGGGGTGAGGGCTCTCTGATCGAAGGGTAGACAATTCGGTGAGTGCATTTCTTTAACGCCGCCTCGAACTATAGCAGGTTAGTAATCGCTCTTTACAAGCTTTGGTGATGCCTACAAGTGGTATAATGTCTGCAGGCTCGGTGACCAGTCTATGCGCCAGCTCTTCGTTGAACGAGATTAGATGTCCCACGTCGACGTCGCAATAGTACTGTTTGAGAAGAACATTCTCTCGAATCTGATCTCTGCTGGAGGTTAGCACAGCCATGTCAGCCAAAAATTCAAGGCTCCAAACCTGTATATGAAGGCATTCTCGAGGCGGAACTGCAAAATGAACTGCTCCAGTTGCGCCTGTATTTGCCCGCGCGTATCCTGTTCGTTGTCGTAATCTGGTGGCAGGACACTCAACGAGTATACTGATTGACGATCCATACTGCCGTATTATATTCTTTTCGTTGTGCTGTTGCAAAAGTTGTGCGGAATCGCAGTATCGTGGATCGCAAGTTGGGCTTATTTTGTTCGGGAGGGGTTGAGGTTGAAAAGCGCGTTCAGGAGAAAACGCGACTCCACGCGCAGCGCTAAAGTTAAAGTGCCTGCAGCTGAGTTCGTGGACAACCCTGCATCTCGGAGCTTAAAATGGCCCCACAGCCGACCAATCAGGGTTGACCCCATACATGCGATTTCCCTTCGAGATATGAGGCGCGAGGTGATGGCTGAAAGAAAGTGAGAGACGAGCCTGACCAGAATTCTCCTTGGCCTTTGCGCCAACATTCACGAGCAGTGTACAATTACTGGAATTACTTCCTCACGCCCTGTGATCCCACTGTGTAGGTGGTGCCACGCGTTCCTGTTCCTTTACCTGCTGCCTGCCACCCTTTCCCAGCGATGATACCCCGATAGCGATTTCCACGAACCCGTCATTGTCAACAGACTCCCTCCGACCCTCCCAAGATATCTCAGGGTGTCCGCCCTACGATTGCACTTACCCAACACCCAACACGCATCATTCCCTTCTTCACTGTCCGGCACAAACAAGTTCAACAAGTTCAACAAGTTCAAGAGACTGCATGTACCTGCGGTTGTGGGGGAGGTCAGAGGTCAGAGGTCAGCGCTAGAAACGTGGTTGTAAACGGTGCTTGTCTTTGCCAAAGAAAACAATTGTAATCATGGCCTCCCCAACTTCGCGGCAATCTGTGGACAGCCTATCCTCCCCCACCTCGCCCTCATCTTTGCGCAATGAATATCCGTTTCCCAGGTATACACATTCCTGTCGCTGGCTTTGTATTAGCTGCTGATAGTCTACAGGCCCGGCTCAAGCCATAGATACCAGCCAAATAGGAGAGGCTCAACGGCGAGCTCTATACATTCAATAGGAGGGGCATTGGATACAGCAGCAAGTAGACATGGGTTCAATGAGTCTGGCCAAAATGGTAATTCCCCATTGGAATATCTTGAGCTATGTCAAATGCTGATTATCGGCTAGCTATCTCTACTCTCCTCCAAGCTCCTATTGTTAGAACGGGCCTTCTCCCACATACTTCTGCTCCAGCATCAAGCGCTCATAAACCACCAACCGCCCGAGATATTCCGCCCGTCACGCTGACCAATATTCCAACCGTTGACCCTTCAGAATTTGTACCGTACTTGACACAAGTTGGAGGACTTTATGATGCGCTACAGCGGGCAAAAGAGAATGAGGATGAAGGCAGCACGCAAATTTTAAGGAAGGGTAGTAAAGTAGATGATTTTGCGGATCTACTGGAACCAATCCGCGGATCGTCGAGCCGCCCAAGTCTATCCAAAAGAGCGTCTCTAGCTTCGCTAGCATCGTCAATTGATACCCCTGGACCACGTCGAAGATCAAGTGGAGGAATCAGACGTATAGCCCATGCGCCAACACCTCTTTCAACCATACCCAATGTTTATTTTGAGGAGAATTTCCATCTCGAGAATCCTCGTATATTTGATGTAGTTAGTGAGCGTTCAGAGGTTGTAAAGCCAGCACCAGGAACGCCCGATGAACGAAAGGGGCCAAATGGAAGTGCAGCGGGACCAAGGAAAGCCCTTGCAACAAATGCTATTCTTCAAGAGAAACTTTCTTGGTATATGGACACAATTGAGGTCCACCTTATATCGTCAATATCAACTGCCTCGACCTCTTTTTTTGCGGCGCTGGGATCCTTGAGAGAACTTCATTCGGAGGCTGCGGATTCTGTAGAACGAATCAAACACCTACGAAAAGAGCTCACCGAACTAGACGAGGAAATGGCAATTGGTGGATTAAAAATTGTCCAGCAAAAGCGTCGAAGAGAAAATTTAAGACAACTAGGTGATGCAGTTCAGCAGTTGAAGCGAATTGTTGATGGTGTAGCTAACTGCGAGGCGTTGGTTGACGGTGGCGACATTAAACAAGCGCTGGATACAATCGACGACCTAGAACTACTCATTGCGGGAGAAGTCCGAGAAGACGAAGACCAGGAAAATGCAGCTCATCTGATCGATCTTAGAGGCGCAATAGCGTTGCGGAGTGTTACAGATGATCTTGATACTTTAAGGTCACGCATTGGCAAGAGTTTCGAATCAAAGTTCCTCAACACCCTGCTTGGTGATCTACGACACCATGTCGAATCAGTGTCTGCCTCTGATACTTTGAAGCGGTGGAGCAGTGCATCGCAGAGGGCCAGAGGTATTCAAACACGCGAGGCAGCAGCTTACCCTGCCTACCTGACATTGAATAATGACTTTAGGAATGAGCTTGCACTGAATTTGAATGGCTTACATCGGGCTCGATATACCAGCTCAGCAACATCTGCGTATCGAGATGCGGTCTTGCGTGAATTGCGAAATATTGTCAAACGACATCTTCCTGCTTCAAATGACGATGATGCCGACTCGACAATGTCATCTTCTACAATTGGCGCTGGTAGACAAACGTCTCAACAGAGCAAGTCATCAATATTAGCGCGGAATCTAAGGGCTTTGGAACCTGAAGATGCCGAGGATTTACTCCAGAAGACATACATTGGTGTCGGGGAGACGATGAGGAGACTGGGAACCCAAGTCAAAGTACTACTAGACGTTAGCAGTACCCTTGGTGACCCCGATGGCATAGGGGGGCTTAAATCGCCTATAACTCCAAGAAGTCCAAATATAGCCGCTCTAGACAGCAGGATTGCAGCAGCCAATGCGGCTCCCAATATTCATGAAGAGATGCACATAGCACTTGACATGTCAAATCTGCTGGGACAGGCTGTTGATATTGCCCAGGATAGGATTGTCAAGGTACTGCGTGTACGATCCGAACAAAGTACTCAGCTCCCCGTGGAGAGTTTTCTGCGGTACTTTACTCTGAATCTTCTATTTGCAAACGAGTGTGAAGCAGTGTCGGGACGAAGTGGCACTGCGCTAAAGAATGTGGTCAATGGTCACATCAAGGATTTTGTTCACCAGCTTACCGAATCCCAACGACAAGCCTTAGCTACTGGCATGGAGGCAGATCCATGGATGGCCAAGGACTTTACAGACCCAGATAAGGAAGAATTAACAAGAATTCTTTCCGCAAGCACAGAAGATGCGGAGGCTTGGAGTGCTGGAAGCAAGATATGGCTTCCATCCTCGACTCCTACGCCATTACCTGAACTGAACGGTACATCCGGTGTCTCGACACCTTCTGCAGCACCTACCAAATCCGCAGTCCGTTTGGCAGTGATTGAAGGAGAATCATTTATACTCCCCATATCTGCTCTTCTGTGCCTTCGCGGTCTGTCATGCTTTTTACACCTCATTACTGGCATACCATCCATGACGTCTGAGGTTGCAGCTTCAATACTTTCTTATCTAACTCTTTTCGACTCTCGATGTAGGCAACTTATTCTTGGTGCGGGTGCAACCAAGATTGCGGGTTTGAAAAATATCACAACTAAGCATCTTGCTCTTGCAGCACAAGCTTTGTCGTTTATAAGTACTTTAATTCCTCATATCCGCGAATTCATCCGCCGGCACGCGGGTTCAGGCGCCTCGGTTTCAAGTCTGATGGGCGAGTTCGATAAGGTACGGAGGGCCTATCTGGAACACCAGCAATCCATCTACGACAAGTTGGTAGATATCATGGCAGGTCGTGCATCTGCTCACGTGCGATCTATGAAGCAAATTGGTTGGGAAGCGCCAGACACTGGCGCTGTAAACACCTACATGGAGACATTGACGAAAGAAACGAGTACTCTACATCGCGTGCTGAACAAGCACCTCCCTTCAATGACGGTTCAAATGGTCATGGAGCCGATTTTCAAGAATTACAAAGAGCAGTGGGGTAAGGCCTTTGGTGATGTTGTTCTGGAAAGCGAAACAGCTCAGACGAGGTATTTCCAAAACCATCTACCCTTCCAAGGACTTTTTTTCTAACTGAATTAGGATGCTTCGCGACGCAGAACATTTCAAGACCAAACTCGGCGGGATCGATGCCTCCGGGGTTGCGGCAGGGGATTACCTCCTTGACTTGATCAGGAAGAAGAATATTCCTAGGCCTGTTACCGCATCACCTCCACCAGGGGATGAACCAGACAACAGCAATGGGAAGAGTAACGGTAGTTCAACGCCAGATTTGAATGGGAAAGAGAGTAGGGGGAGTCAGGATACCAAGACGGAAGAGAAGGTCTGAACCATCATGATGTAATGGTACGAATCAAGAAAGACATGGGCGTTTTGAGCGAATGAAGGAGTACTGTTTGTGGGGGGTATGTAGAAACTAGGCACTTTATCGTTGAATGCACAGGCTTGTTGGCGGTGAGATTGGATGAGACTTTGTGTTTTTAAATGGAATTGAGTGTGGATGTGAAGTGCTGGAGCTCGATGGCCTCCTTTACTCGTTGTCTGGACTTTGCTTGATGACACCGCCGAGTTGAAACGGATAGACAACATACAGCATACTAGCAGGTAATAAACCAACATAAGAAGTCTCCCGAGATAACCACACCAACAACATGACTACGAAACCTCTCATCCCTCTCACTCCCCACCTTACCTAACTAAACAACAGACTCCAACCAGAAAGAGATAAATGTGAAATTATGAATACTCTCTCTTGCCAGGTTTACGGTGGCATAATAAGATATTGTGATGTTGCTTTGGGTAGGAAAGAGAGGTAAGAGGAAAGAGAGATAGGAGGAAAGAGGAGAGAGATAGGAAAGAGAGATAAGATTTATTCTTAGCTTTGGTTTTGGAAGGGAATGGGAAGGGGGTGAATAGGGGTGAATAGGGATGAGGTAGGAGGGAGGGAGGGGAGGGAGGGGAGTGTGATGGTGAGGGTGGATGAATGGGTGTGAGAGTGGAATTCATACCCTACAAAAGCCTCTCCATACCCGATGATAGCAGACAAGATATCCTTATTCTTATCCTGAAGCAAAGGTTTTCTTATACCACAATTCCTACGTGTGTTCCATGGAGGGGGTTTTTCGTATAAGTGCGGGAAAGAGGGGTGTACTCAATATTCTGATCACCTTCTCTTCCTCTCTTTCCAAAGCCCACACACCTCCAGTTCATTTAAACAGCCGTCTAGCAACTGCGAATACCCTCAAACCTGCGAATTCGAAAATTAAAGAGAGAGCTTACAGAAAATTTTCACCCATTCACTCTCGAACACCAGCATAACACTTACGCACTGCTCACGAATTATACCTTATATCTACACCATCAACCTTACCCCTAGAACAAACATAAAAGAAAATACCCTCACTAAAACAAATTTGTGCATCACTAAAACATACCTAACCTAAAGGCCAAAATTTATTTCCTCCTCGAAACTTTTGCTATTCCATGATATTACGGCGGCATTGTAAGAACATTCGATTCTGGAACCCTGATTGTGTTAGGGAGGATATAGCTAAGGGGCGCATAGAAAGGAAGGTATTAGGGCATATGAATTGAAGAAGCGTGCCAGAGTGGCCTAATGGATTGAATTAAGTATGTTAGAAGAGCTTTTAGAAGCTATTAAAAGAGCATTTCATGTTTCGATGAGCTCGTATACTCTAATTAATCACCTCCTCTCTTCTCACTCAAAAATGCCCTCACTTCTTAACTTCTTTCAACACTCCCAACTTCTACCTTTCTCTTACTCTCCTTATTTCATCCGGATTTCAACTCCTATACTCTCTATTCACTCCTTTCCAGCATTCCCTATTTCTGTGCTCTCTTCCATCATTTAAACTCGGGTTTAAGAGATCACTTTACCAACTTCCTTTTGATAGGTAGGTGTGGTGAGATGGTTTGAGGGAAAGGTTGTTAATAGGGTTGGCCTTGTGAATCAGAGATTCCTGGTAATCTACTTACACATTTCGTTTTGATTAGGGGGGGAGGGGGGATTCTAATATCCAAGGAACCCCCCCGCAAGAGCATCTCACATAAGCAAACCTCAGACAGCACGTCAACAAGAAACTAAATGTGCTCAAAAGGGTGTTTTCATTGCACAACCTCACTTCCCTTCATCATCTGAATTCATCCCTTCTACATCACAAAACTCCTTGCTTCCCTTGAACGCAGCGCCAGAAATGCCAGCCATTTACACCCTTTCCTTGCAAATAATACGATCCCCTTTTCTCTACTCTGAATCTGCCTGCCACCACTAATCTTGGCAAGCTCGATTTTTTTCTTTTTTTGATCTGACGAGGTGAGGTGTCAGGCTCAGCTGACTTCTGGTAACCGGACGGCGATGTCGCCTGATTGTGTGATGTAACGGACCCATGGGAGGGAAGGGTATTGTAGCTGTGTGGATGTTAGCTCTATGAAAAAACGAAATGCTGACTTTTAGCATTCAGGATTGGTGAAAACGTACCTTGGGCTCGATAATCTTCAAGTATCGAACTTGAATTCCGCTCGTGGTGAAATATGGAATTTCAAACTTCACGCTAATTGGCCTCTTCGCCCCCTTTCCACCAACACCGCCCATACTGCCTCCAAATCCACCAGTCATTCCACCGCCATGTTCATCATCACCTTTCACACTTGGCAAACCCAACTCTGCTCTCATCAGAAACTCCTTGTTTCCACCAAACTGCTTAATCTTCCATACAATCGCACTCTTTTCTGGCGCATAGTGTACACTTCCAATGTTGGTTCGGAATCTTGGAGAATCGGCATCTTCTGGTACGGGAACGGTAATTTCGACATTGTTGGCCGTGCTTCGTCTTTTGAATTGCGCTTTAGCCTTTAACATGTATTCAATTCTGCTTCCAGAATGTGACTCCACAATACATTCTACCCAGATCAAAGGCTTGACTTGTGTATTCAATCGATATGACATCAATTCGAATTCTCCGTCAGGTGGAATGAAAGAAATGGTTCGGTCGTTCTCGAATCGTGATAGACGCACGCACTGATGGAATTTCACATCCTCCATTTCAATCGCCTTTCCTCGAGTCGCCCTTCCAGTTGTCTCGAACATGACCTTGTCGTTTAGTCCTAGTCGTAATTCGGGCATTCCAGAAAGATAACATTTCATTTTGATAGCGCCCAAAATCTCAGAGCGAAGCACATTGCCATTCGATGAAACCAGTAGATTGAGTGATTCCACAACATCCAGGAAAACCTCGTTCTTCCGGTAACGGATACCTTCCGATCGCCATGAGACGGCATTGGTAACTGCGATAGGCGGCCGCGCTTGGATTTCCAGCTTGTGCGATTCTTGTGTAATGTATTCCTGCAAGATCTTGGATTCGGTTGTTTGAGGATACCCAAAGTCCATCATTTCGTCCAGCAATTCGTAAATGATGACAAAATTGTCCCGTATCGATTCTTCTTCGAGTTCTTTGAAGTATTCAGTAAAGACTTCGACAATCTTGTGTAGGAAAAGGAGGATTTCGGCAGCATTTGTGTTTCGTTTCGTCAAAGCCAGGAGATAGAGGTTATTGTGTCTGATGTAGAGGTACTGGAGTAATATCAGCACATGCCATCTTTCCATTTTTGGATCTGCATACATTGATACCCTCGTCAGAAAAGCATGGTGGCACGGCTGAACTTTCCTCTTCTGCTTCATTTAAAAGAATAGGAAACTTCTCGACAGCGGACATGGGAATGTCTCCTCGATAGTTGCGAGCCAGAAGGGTCTGCCATGTATTGGTCAATAAGGCTGCCCACCACTAGCTGCGGAAGACCATACCTTTCCCTTCAGGTCGAGGAAGAAGACAGCAGACGCCATTGCGATGGGTTATAAAACGGAGGTGGAATTAGGGTTGAAAGCCAAAATGGCCAGGAAAAAAGATCTAGATGATCTGCAACATCCGCATGGGTCGTGAATGGGAATTGAAGGCAGTGTTGACGAACTAAAGCTTGAGTGTTGTGTTTGGATAACCCCACGTTGCCGTTATTTCGACTTAAGCTTCAACCGACCGCGGTGGCCTTGTCGCCCGTTTTGCTGCTTGGCTGAGGCCCACTGGTTCAGGGCGGTGACTAAGCAGTTCCGAATTAGGACTAGCGTATTAGCCGCAAAATCTCGATATCAAAAAGCTCGGCTCGTCGCACACTTTTCTTTTCCTTCCTCAACGCGCCCTTTTAGACAGTGCAGCTCAACATATTGGGCATGACCGGTGTGGCGTTATGCCATGCCTACTATGCCTTCCCATTGATGAAGTTAGCGATTTCGCGGCGCGGAGACGAACTATGAGGTACCATAAGAGCTGGCCGAGCATTGTTTGCAAGAACAACGGGTTGCTTGGGCGGCGTCAGAGGGACCATACAAACCAGAGACTGAGAGACGATTGGACTTGGAGATACAGACAGGCGTAGATACTTTAGCTGCCACCCTTAAGCCTCACTTTCTTGTCGCGCTGGTTCCTGGTGATATACCTAGGTAGGTATCTACCAAGTAGCTACGGGCTACTTGCTCGCACTCTTGGAGGCTCACGGATTTGGGTGACAAAGATGCAGCTGGCAGCAGCAGCAAGCATGCAGCCGGTGTCATCGGAAGGGAAAAAACCGACCTGGGATTTTTCATCTGAAGGCATTCTTCCATTCTTCCAACAGCTGAGAATCGATTCTCCGTCCCCCTTCGGTCTCCTACTCCGTCCCTCCACCACACCCCCTTCTACAAACCATTCTATCTATCTATTGCATGGGGGCCAGCCCCCAAACCCCCGTAGCTCGCTGCGCTCGAGAGGTGGAGAGTTTTTCGGTAAAAAGATGATAGTCTACATGAGAAATGAAGATATATTCTAGTGCGAGGACTCGGTCTTCATGGTCATGGTCTTCGGGGGCAGCGGAACCGGCCTTGGCGAGTACAGAAAACTATCTCGTGATACCAGCATTTTGAGCCTCGGCTTGCACAAGCTGAAGGGAGAGCATTTTCAAGCTGCGGATTGACGCTATCCACTCTTCGCTGATAGTTTGGATCATGAAGGCATAATTGCTTCACTTTTTCCTTTCTCACTTATATCATAGCATCTCGGAGGGAATACGAAGACTTCGCATTCGAGTGTACTTATGATAACGAGCATTGCAGGTCCTGTATGTACCTCTGGCGTGCTCTGAGCCTCTGGCCCACTTATTCTCAAAATTCGCATGCCACTCTCCCATCCTACTGGTTCACATGGTGTAAAATTCCAGCCATCTTTTCCTGCCTTTTCCTGTCTCGGATGTTGGGGTGTAGTGAAAGTCAAGCCCATTGGCTGTGGCGCGGCATCCTGAGCGGCGCCTTCCTTGCTCACCACCTTTCACATCGGTCGCATGTGACAAAAATGGCTGCTTCCCGCCTGACTCGACTTGATTTGACCTGGGACCACAGCACTCACCAGCACTGGCACGGCATCACTAATCATCCAACTGTGATGTCGGTATTCCGAAGATCGCCCTGCTATCGAGACTGCAACTATTGACATTGCGACGCGCTCGTTCTATTCGTCTGATGCAATTCCCATCGGCGCACCTTTCTGCACGCATGGACGATTGCCAATAGACGCAATAGAACAACCACCACCACCAACCCCAAGCTGACCGCCGTTGGAAAGCACACCACTGGCACCCTCCTCACGAGGGAACCGGGATTGTCTTTACATCCGACCTCCAACCAACCTCCAGCCCTCCACCCTCAGATGTAATTCGGCACGGCTCTTCGTCAAAACTTCTTCAAAGCCCATATAGCTCTCAGTTGAATCCCCCCCCCTCCTTCCATTTTATCCTATTCTCTTTCTCTCCACAATCGCTATGGAGCAAGAACAGCAACCCGATCACATGCGAGAGCAACCTCCGCCGTCTTACGCACAGTCTCATCACCCTCAGTCTTTCAGTCTTCCCTCCGTACCCACCGCAGATCCACCACCTCTACATCATGACCGAACCCTTCCCCCGTTACCGCTGCCTCCAACAGCTGTGGAACAGCAAAGAAGACCCGAAGATCCACAGGTTACATGGCCTTCCTCGAATCCTTTTACCGCATATTATCAGCCTGGCCCCTCGAGACTCTCCCCAAAGAAATCGCCCCCTCCGAGCACAGATTCGCCGACGGCCATGGAGTTGGATACACAGGAGAATAGAGGTCGACGAGGTGGGAGTGTGCTCTCTATGGAAGACCCAGACGTGCGACTTGCTGCGGAAGCCTTAGGAGACCTTCGAGCTGGTAAGGCTAATGGCAGAATGCTTTTAACATAACGGTACTAATGCTATTACTACAGACTTTGTTCAATCTCCTTCACAGCGACAGCTATCATTGCCTCCAAATTCGCCAGCAGCTCCCCAGAGAGGCGCTCAACAGCCAGAACCTTTACTCTCTCTCCTCACCACCTCGCATCCACTCCTTGGCACCGCCATTGGTGGTTCACTATCTGCCTACAGTGCCTCGAAGAATTACAGTCCGCGATTTAAGTCTAGTGCCGAGTTTTTGGAAAATCGATTTACACCAGTGGTCAATACTATTACTTCAGTGAATCGCATGACAGGCGTGGAAGGAGGGGTACGATGGTTCTTGGGAGGACGTAGGCCGAGCCACTTGGCGCCTGCAGCCGATGAGGGCCGTAGTTCCAACAAACGTCGCAAAGTCGAGAAAGATGATAAAGAAATGGAAAGGAATGGTGCTCGTGATCCATATCCAGCTAATTGCCGAGAGTTACAACATCGCCAGCGTCAACGTGCCCCAAGTCATGTATCCACGACCGACAGTCTTCCAGAGTACGATGACCATAGAAGTCCAAGTTATGAAGACACTCAGAAAGCTCTCGTGCCTGCCCCAACTTCTGGGGAAGTGACTAGTCCTGGTGGCTCTTCATGGCAATCACGACTCGTGCTGTCTACTAGTGGTCTTAGTGTTGCGATGAGTGAAGAAAGCTTGCGGAGTTTAAAGTACTGCTTAAGTTGGCTGAGATGGGCCAATGAGCATATTGGAAAGGTCGTGGAGGCTTTGAAATCTGTGTTGGAGCAATACGATCATCCTTCAGCACGTGAAACAAATGGCACCATCACCAATTCCGAAGGGGCAGAGAAGAGCGGCCAGTTGGTGGTACGGAGTGAAGCAGAAAGAAATGCGCTGAATGCCAAAATTGCAGAACTCAAGAGAGATGTCTTGAAAACATTGAAAGATGTTGTCGACGTGGTTTCAAAATATGCTGGAGGTGCACTCCCAGATAACGCAAAAGTCTTGGTGAGGAAGCATCTCACCTCCTTGCCACAAAGGTTTCGGTTGGCAAATTTGCGAACTGATTCTAGTAATGTGAGAGGAATGGAACAAGGAGATAAGGAAGTTACAGATGGTGCACACAGGGTTCTTGTGCTGGCAAAAGAGGGCCTTGATATGATGGCGCAAGTTTCTGGAGTTCTCGACGGTACCATTCTCAGTGCTGAAGAGTGGTGCGAAAGGTTGGGCAAAAAGAAGAGAGAAGAGGCCGAAGGACAGATGAGCCCGACGACAAACACAGGCGATATGGAAAAGTCGCCACCGGTAACACTACCAAAAATAGACGCACAGATCAATGGTACTTTTCCGGATACGAAAATGGGTTGAAAATAATGTAAGAAATTTTTACGTTTTGGACGTTTTTTTGGTTAAGACGTTTGGAGTTTTATGGGATGAAATGAAATGGGTCTGCTATTTGGGATTTTATGCTGGAGTTGAAAGGACATTTGGGGTCCAGGATTTTTACTTGACTGGGACTTATTGGGATGGATGGAAATGAGTTCGCATTTGATATACCACTACTTTTACTTCAACCTGGCCATTTTTGGGGGGGGCAATGCCTGAAGACAATACATACAATTACAGAAGGTCGTTGTGGCCGTAAAAACTTGATGGGGTTTGAAAGCAATTACCTGAGCTGTTTTTGTTTAGCTGTGTGATGAGGTAGTTGTGAATTATGTTGTCATCTCGTTTCTCTTCTTCACTTTTTTCTTTCGTATCATATCTGGTGCAGAATGCTCTCCTGCATCTGTTACTGTGTAAGACACGGAACACGTCCCGCCATCATCGCATCAATAGCAGGAGTGAGTCGTGCGTGGAAACAAAGAATGGATGCATGTTGAGTATGCGGTCATGATGTGAAACTTGTTGAGGTCTGACTCAGTATGGGGGTTTGAGATGAAGGTGGAAGGAGTTGGGAGGGAGGGAGGTAGGAGGGGAGGGGAGGGGAGGGGAGGGAAGGGTATATATTTGATCGTTTCCATCGGGCTTGGAGGGGGTGTTTGAAGGGTATGGGAAAGTGTGAGGTGGGAATTGTGGCTATTTGATGAGTTGTGAGATTGATTGTTGGGAGTGCTGTTGACTGATTTGATTTGAAGGCTGAAGTTGGTTGTGATGGGTGTGGAAGAGGATAGGCGGGGTGATAGTGGAGGAGACGACGACGAAATCACGAAGCACATCCACACTCATGACCAACCGCTGCATATTCAACAGCTGCGTAGAGGCGAGAGGACGGGGTTTGAGGGGGGTGTATATGGGAGCTTTACACCGTCTGCAACTACGAGTCCGACGAGGAGATCAGAGCATGATAACGATGACAGGAGAGGGCTTCCGATGAGTATCAACCGTACAACTACGAGTCCGCTTGTGAGGAGATCGCTGGTTGATGAGGTTCCTCCGGGTGAGGTTTGGAGGGGTCATCTCGAGCAAGAGGAGAGTGAGAGGGGAGAGTTGGGAGGGGGTAGGGATTCTGCTGAGCAACGGTCGGATATTCATGTTACAAACTTCAACAACACGTCGACAAACCAGGAAGGGGCTGGAGATGGAGATGGCGGAGAGGAGGAGGGGGAGGGTGGTGAGGGGGGAGATGAGGGGGGAGGGAGTTATAATATTAGGTGGAGGGGTGACAAGTCCACTCCCAGATTCGAAAAATGTCGTTTCCTCCGAGGGAGAGGACGAGAGAAGTGATCATAGTTTGGGGATGGAGATGGGAAGTGGTTTTCCGGCTGAGAATAGGGATGAGGATAGGGGCAAAGGAAAAGAAACAACTCCCATCCAACGCCGATTTTTCGACGACGAACTAATAGCCACCCCGATGTCTGTAGATGTGGAGCGAGGAAGATTGATCGTTGCTGGGAGTTCAAGGGCACCGAGATATAGCAAACGACGAGGTAAAACACCTCGCAGATACTACGCCACGCCATACCATTGTAGTCGTTGTTGTCCTTCTCGCGCCTCAATCAGCAACCCCCCCGACGAACTCCCATCCTCAACCACCCGCACCCCTCCAAAATATCCCCCAGACTCAACCCCGCCTAGCACTGTCTCCCCCACCCAGGAGCAAACGGACCTCCAAAAGCACCTCTCCAAACTCCGAAAAGCCATCCCGATGGTCCTCTACCTGGCCTGGACACTCTTCGTCGCTCTCGGCGTTATCAGTGCGGGACGAGATTATCTCAGCTTGACGAATGGGGCGTATTACGCTATGTGGGGGACCTTAGGGGGTTTGGTGTTGGTGTTGATTGGACTTATGGGATGGGCTGCGCGGGTTAAGAAGGACATCAAACTAAGCAAGAGCAAAGAGCCTGGGAATGGAGATGGTGGTGAGGGGGTTGAGGAGAATGGAGATGGAGATGGGGAAAGAGGTGGTAAGGGAGTTTTGGGGGGGTTGAGGAGAATGGAGATGGAGATGGGGAAAGAGGTGGTAAGGGAGTTTTGGGGGGGTTGAGGAGGTTGGTGGGGTGGAGTAAGAGGATTAGGCTGGGAAAGGGGAATGGAGATGGCGATGGAAATATGGATGTAGAAAGAGGCGATGATGCTGTTTTAGAAACAGCCGACGAAACGCCTCAACGTACAGATCTATCCTCTACACCATCCCCTCCAAGAACCCCGGTGCCCCCACCGTCACAAAATCAAGACGTTGTAAGTCTTTCCCCCTATTTCTCCCCTTTCCCCTTCTACCTCTAGCTCTAACTAATACCTCAACAGTCCAACCCCGCCTCATCCACATCTCGCCATGAAACGGTGAACGAATCACAGAATGAGGAAGTTGCAGTAATAGCGCGGGGTTATTTCGAGGGGTGTTGAGATTGAGGGGGGGATGGGGAGGGGAGGGGGGTTGATATGATTATGATATTTTAGACGATATGCAAGCTAGTATGGAGAGGAATTATATGTTATAGGAAGGAATATCTCATTCCCCAACCACCAAAATCTCACCATCTCCACCATATCCTCAACCCCCTAAACAGCAAAACCCACCGACTAACAACCCAACCCAAACCCCTCTTCTCCCCCTCTTAACACAGCCCTGAAAATCAAAACGCTTCGTATCGACGTACATACCAACCAATAATCCCTCCACCTCCCTCAACATCTCCATAATCACAAACCCTCTACTCCTACCCTCCTACCCTATCCCTCCATATCCTGTACTCCCCTCTCATAGCCCCAAAAGAAAAAAAATCCAATTCCAACATCCAATCCCAAACGAAAACACGCACACGCCTTCCCTTCCCTCTCAGCGAAACCGCATTCAAACTACCTTTCATTCTTTCGAAGACTCGGCCTGATTCTGAGTGAAGATCAGACGGCGTATCAAGATGAATTTGTCAGGTAAAGCCACTCACTACCTCTGAAATATCTTTTTTGTTTACATAACGATTTCGGGAAATTAACTACGGATACAGATACCAGTCTCGCCATTTCACCCTAGGTTTCCTCTCCACTGTAAATTCTATTTCCATCTCATGGAAAGCCGCCAAGAAACGACACTAATATAATTCTGTTAGTGTTTCCGGCCACTGAGTTTTTTTTTTCCAATGTAGTTTGCATCTCAGATGTGTATTTCCTGGCACGCATGATATATTTCCCGCTAGCACTTCCGTGTATGATTTTGGCGATTAACAGTATATAGGAGAGGAAGGGTAGGTAGTTTAAAGTTAGAGGGAACAGATAAACGGTGAACGTGGAAATATTTCTTCAAGATAAATTCAAGATTCGCAAGCACTAAAATCAATTTTGCTACAACTTCCAACCGTCCATGAAGCTTGTACCCTGTAACGACCCCTACAAACAAAATCATTAAGCACGAAACATCATCAGCAGTCGGCAGTACATAATCCAAACTCATTCTTCTTGCTACCAAAAACCAGTAGAGGCTCCAACACAGCTTTTCCGACTCAGCAACAAGAAACCGACAACGTAAATCTAAAACACCAATACCGGGGTATATAGCCAGAGGCAATCATGTTATTGCGTGGATGCTAGGAGCAACCCAACCAACAAGAAAAGGCAACGCAAAATCAAAGTAGCAAGCAAAAAATTCACGCAGAACTCCTCCCAATTATCGAAGATGGTATTGGAATGCCAAAGGAGAATCGTGGAAGGCCATTAGGGTATGATAGGACCCGTTGAAGTGAAATCGCTAGAAGGACGTTCGGGTATTGAGAGCCCCAAAAACCCGCGGATGCAGAAACATATTCATGTGTATCTGTATCAAGAGAATTTCAGGCCATGGAGAGATCATTCATGATAAATCGAGTGTTAATTCGAGATCGAAAAGTCGGCGTCGCTGCTTTTTACCGGAAGATAGGTCTGTTTCCAAACTCGAGATTGTACAAGGCCTCTCTTGTGGAACCACCTGGATTATCCGGGTCTGTTTTCAAACGTGGGAATCAGTAAATCATTCTCAAAGTTAGGCTGGCAGCCGACAATGCTGATAGAGGGAGAAACTTGAGAACTAGACTTGCCTAAATAAATAGTGGCAATAACTCCCCGTCGCTCCCTGCCTGCCAGAATGTCAGCAAGTTCCTTCATAATCGCTTCCCTACTTACGGCCACTCCGCCCTTGATGGTTATGCCAACGATTACTGCGCCAAGCCCTCTCGTACACCAATATTCGATATAAGTCTTCGCGATCCTCACAAGAAAAGGCTACCAAAGCTGCAAGGATCGGGAGAAGACCCCCTAAACCCCCACTTGAAGCGCCATGACCATGTGTTCTCTGATAAGTGGATGGGATCAGCTGCTCAATCCAATCTGCTGATGTGACAGCAAGATGGCCTCTTGATGCTACATGGTCTACCTGGGAGATGTTGTTTTGATGGTGAAAGGCTAACGCATACCACTGTTCCTCAGGTAAGGAATCATGAGGATTAGTGCTTCTGATGCTGGCATCGCCTTGTGCAGTGAAGAATTGGTCAAATTGATTGCAGAAAAATACTGTCGCTGCCCTGTATCTCTGTGGATATATGTTGAAATCCGTATTATGGCGTAATAACCCATCGGCGACGTTAGGTATATTTCGGTCAACCCAGCCATATTCCCCAGCTTCGCTCACGACACCATTACTCCAACGGAACACATAACCTGGACTTTGCTGAAAGTACCCACGAGGATTGAGTGGTGGCCTCCACCGAATTCCGTCAACATATCGTGCTGGAACAGAACCTGGTTCGCCAGGTATGTCATTGGTGCGAAGCTCGTTAACAATAAAGAGAAAGCTTATTTCGGGATTCGATGCGTAAGCTGACTGTGACGATGACCCCTGTGGTCTCGAACTCTGCCCGTGCGATCTCTGTATCTGTTTAGGAGCCGTCTGAGGTAAATAGCCAGGGAACCTACATGTCTTGATGCCATATTGTCTTGTATCTCCAAGAGATCAAAACACCGGATACTTGTCTGAACGAACTTTGGGCCTGCACCATCTCATTAATGCCTTTCTAAAGCATGGATGCGTCTCAGACAAGGTAGCCGTCGTTATGCATATGGCATGGATTCTGGAACTTAAGCTATGAGGTAGAATCAAGCAAGCTATACCTTGGTGCCCAAAAGAAGTGATATCAAGCCGCGTGATCACATCGATTGGATCATGATGTACCTTTAGAGCCAGATCCTAGCGAAGCTGCATAATATGCAGTTTTGGCGAAGAGGTAGCTCAATGGTGGCATTAAAAACAACGCCTCGAGCTCGAAGGATCTGCGCCAAGTGGGTATCCTTTGGGCGAGACCAAGTCCATAATGTAGCTGACAACGCATAGATCTGAGGTTCAATGATGGATCGGAGTGATGTCGGTCCACATCGACCCATATCCCAGGCCGCCGCTGTGTACATTTCTCGGAGTCGTCGCCATTGCATTTAACCTACCTTTGGATAATAGGACAGCCGGGTTGGATGATTCCGCGGGCCGCCTTTTGGGCTTGCCCACATTCGACAAGAGTGCGAGGAAGCCCACCACCCGGAGGAATCCACAGGTCTGCAGCGACACCAAGAAAAGGAAGGAGAGGAACACTAATCATTGAAACGAGACTTCTCGTTTGCGTGATATCCCACATAGGCCATGCAAAGATCAGAATGACCCGCTACATTGATAGCCCCTTAGATAACACGCTCGAACCGAGAAGAGAAAGCAGGAGGAAGCGGAAAAGCACTAGATAGGAGCAAGAGCCGGTCCGTGAGCACCTAAGCAGGACTAACATAACACGAGGGGTACGGCAACTACTCACGAACCCCGCAGTATTTATGTGGCGTTGTCTGCTTTCGGAGTCGAACAGGAACCCTGGCGGAAAAGCAACAACGCACAGCATGGAGCTGTCTTTGAAGATAAAAACGAGAATTCCCGCAGTACGGCACTAAGACGGAGGAATCCTTGGAGAATGCGGCTCTGCGTCCAAGGCAAAAATCCTCGGGTATAACTTGACGTCCGGCCGCCGTCAAAAGTTGAGAAAGATGACGGGGAGATGTCTTCGGACGAAGATGTGATTCGATGGCGTTGTTGGTGGTGTGCTGAATCCAGCGAAGAGTGGCGTGGATGACAATCGCACGAATCACAGTCTCAGGAAGTCCTGCAGATGTTTTTAGCGACTTTCCAATCTCTCAAAAGTTTGCGAGGGCGAGAAGTGACAAATTTCGGCGATGGGGATGTACCATTTCAACCAGGGGTTTTGCTGTTGTCTTTGATTTTGCTCCATTGTTCAAGTTGAGCCATCCAACTTTCGAGGGTGGCACTCTCAT
The DNA here is from genome assembly GCA_003988905.1 of Hymenotorrendiella dingleyae. NCBI lineage: Eukaryota > Fungi > Ascomycota > Leotiomycetes > Helotiales > Helotiaceae > Hymenotorrendiella > Hymenotorrendiella dingleyae. The sequence goes on from QYAP01000327.1 coordinate 37,358, forward strand.
TTTATGTTTTGCTCCTGCAGTTTCTTCGCAAGGGTCAGCAGGCACAACTGCAGGGCTCGACATCAAAACACATATGAGTCGGACGTACACCGACCGTTCTTTTCACATTAGCCTGGTTGCCTCGTTCTCGAACCAGTTGCCTCGTTTCTATTGAGAAGGCACTTTGCCCAAATGGCAGCCTTCATCCTCAGGTTCACCCAATAACACTCAGCGGAGAAAGACTTTGCAGGAACTTCCTGCAAGTGATTACAAGAAATGTTGGGCTGGTCTCATTCTGCCACCAGTCAAGACAAAGCGAACCATTTCCAAATGTGATCCGCCTAGTTGGCCTCGACCGAGCTCTGCGGTCAATTTAAGCTTCCCGCTTGAACCGCTGTCTGCTCTTTGGCTCAACCGTCGACCCATCTGAGCCATCTCTTATTGCTGATTCGTTGTTTGCGGCTGAAAATGTGGATCGGTACAGCGACATGTTCCAGGAATGAGCCCCGGATTCAGCCAGCCTACCATCCCCAGGGAGCTGCGTCTCATTGGAGCAGTTTGATTCTTGACGACGTCGTGAACCTGTTACAAAACTGGACTCGGTGCTCGCTACTCGTATAATCTGAAATTTGGAAGTTGAATCGAAATTCCGGCGGCAAAGAGCGATACAGGAGAGCTGTTCGTGCTCAAGTCACTCCTTATCGTTCTCTCGTTTGAATCGTGGCCTGTCACTTGACATTGTTTCGTTTGTTCCATGTTTTCCAGCTCATTGGGCCTCCTTTGTCGCTGGTTTGATATTTGTTGGACAGAATAATGCAGCGCGAAGATCAAGATGGGAAAGCTCGGTCAGTTTCCTATGGTCGCATGTCGGCCAAGAGAACTATTGCAAGAAGTTGGCTGTTAGCGGCCATCTGCCGTTCCCCTCCCGCACCTTTGACCCTAGGCCGGACGCGTAACTTCAACGGTCGGCTTTCTTGGATGATGAGAGGACCAGGGATACTGGTACCCCGATTCCCGAAGCAGCTTGGGCAAAACATGATGATGATCTGGGGAATCCTAGGAGTCCTCGTGTGTTGGAACCGGACGCACGACTAAGCAAGCTGGTACCGGGGGTGGGATGATCGGCGCAGATAGACTTCAGTATCTTTCCATGATGTTGTATTCGGGAGTAGCGGGTATCTGACGGAACGGCGATAGTGCGCAATGCTTCATCCGCAAGGCAGTTGTGTTTGCGAAAGGAGAAGCCGTCGAAGTTGCGTTTGATGAAGACTTGGGGAAGGAAAAGGAAGGAAAGTGCGAGAGACGTTCAAAGAAACTTCCCTCAAGCTAGTGGCGGGAGTAGGCGGGAGCGCTAAAAGGGGGTCTCATGTGACACGTGCGCACCAGACAGTCAGAGGCCGACATACGTGCCGGCTCGAGGCTTCGACTCTTAGAGATTGTCATTAAAAGAAAAGAGCGAGAATTTCTAGTTGTACACTGATTTTAAAGGGAAAGATGCCTTCTTTTCAATTCTCATTCAACCTCACTTGGGGGCTCAATCTGTTATTATTCACGTGATCCATCAATTACTAAGCGCGCTCCGCTGGCTCTCCATGTCACTCTGGATTTCCTCTCTGGTGTTCACTTTACCCACTGCTATTAGTTATCTACTGCCGCATTAGTGGAAAACTCCTGTCGTATCTTTGGGGCCTCGAAACATGCAATATTGCGAGTCAAGCCTGCGTACTTCGTACATCGAGAGAATTCGAAAAAGTTAATGAAGAACAGTCTTATTGGCTCCATGGAACTTCCGCCACCCATTGAAAATTTAACAATATCATGCGAAATAATGAATTCCCGGTGCATCGATTCCACTGCACGATAATTTAGCAATTCAAACACAGTGCCATTGTACGACTATTCTGGGTGAATAGGGCATTTTTGCACCCCCTGCCCCCTGCTTGTGTGCAAGTGAAAGTGGATGCCAAATTCCCACTTATATACCATCAGCCACACTAGGATCCACTTCGTGCTTCTTCGGTGGGTCGATTTTGTGTGGAAAAATAGAGTTTCTACCCAAAATTTAGCGTGGTGCAAAGTGGGCTTGAAAGTGGATTGGTCCTCGTAGTGGGTATAGACTCCACTAATAGAGTCTCGTAAATAGACTCTTGGAAACGTCAGCTAAACCCTGCATATGGTTACGCCAAGAGCGTCCAAAATCCACTTTGCACACAGCAAGGGACAGGGGGTGCAAAAATGCCCTAATTACGATGGCGGTTTTTGAGTTGGCTTGGTCCGTGCTTTTCAACAGGGTAAGCAACCGAAATTCGCCCGAGACGTAGGGAATAGGATCGAACGAAATTGGATCTCGAAGATTTAGTACGAAAGCTTGAAGTGAGATCTATTGGGGGGAGAACGCCGTGGGTGAAGTAAATCGATCTGTTATGATTTTCATTTACTCTTACAGTGCAACTCCTTGGACTTGCTCATATCTTTTCAGGACTGTGGAGACCGAAAGGTCCATTGCAAGGTCTTCGATTGGATACCTAATTAACCATAGACGCACTACTCTATTACCTATAACCACATCCTCAAACCATCATCCCCCCTTTCCTATTTTCACCGCCTTGCCCACCCAGGCTCATCTATATAAGCCCACTCAACCTCCTCACTCGTCTCCCTAGCTTTCATAAACCGCCGATTCGCAACCCTCCATTCCTGCCTTGCATGTTCCAGTCTCGCTTCCGCATTCTGTAAATCTCTTTTGCACTCATGATATGTGTGAGATGTGCGACAGCGGATGCAATCCCAGTTCATGGCATCTTTGTGCGAGTTGTGTTCATCGGCTATGTCCTTGCTATTGGATTCGGTATGGTTTTGAGGTGGTGACATGTCGTTGTTTGGGAAGGTGTTAGTGTTGGGAACGGATGAGTGGGGTTTGTTGTTGACTTGCTGCTTTCTGGTTTGCTTTTTATGTTAAGGTTTTGGGAGTGGGAGGTTATGATGGGAAGAGGGATGTAGACTACGATCCAAGTATTTAAGTTTATGGATTCTGATTAGTCGTTTATTCACAGTATTCAACATTATGAATCATGAATCATGGATCACTTCAAATTTATTCACTCAAACCTGTGCCAAGTAAATAACATGCTGGCGCACCAGGTTTTATTCAACCCGCCAAATAAAGGTCTTCACTTTCTGCTAACCTCACTTGACCTTTGGGTCTTCCCTTCAACTGAACCACGACAAACCAATAGCACGGCGGTTTTATGGGCTACCTGAATCATCAAACTGTACGAATAATGCGGGAGAGAGATTATTTTTCAGGGGATATTTGAATCGTGAGTAAATTTTGAATATTAACAGGAGTTGATTCGCTTCATGACTTGTTGCAGGATTAATATCAATGGCAGAGAGTGCTTCGTGGCGGAAGTTGGTTTGATTTTTGAGAGGTGTCTTGTACAGGCTGGTACAAGTCTAAAATATTCCAATAGGAAATCTCAATGAGAGCATTGAAGTTGTCTACGTGTTGGGCTAACACTTGCTGACTCTACGACGAGTCAGTATCAGTTCCCACCGTCACATTCTGAATGGTGCAACCCTTCGAAGAAGCAACCCCCTCAAAGACACCACTAAGCCATTCAAAAGCCCCGGCATCCCCATTCGTCATCTCAGCTATATGACCACCAATAGTATTCCGCTGGTAGAGAATATCAACCATATCTTCATGAGTACAGTAGATATCCATCAACGCATCAGCAGAGGCAGTAATAGCAACTTCATCTGCCGCAGCCATGTAGACAAACAGAGGTATCGTTGGAACGCCATGGTATCCCAACGTAGCATGAGCCTGTATCGGATCTTGAATTTCAGGGGCTTGGAAGTCAGCGAGTCCGTTGATGAAATAGTCCGAGATGTTGTTGGTGTAATAGGAAGCTATTCCTTCTGTGATAGACAGGTTCTTGAAGTTGAAAATCGTGCTGCGGTTGAATTCGCCGTCGGGCTTGAGTCTCGCGTACAGGAAATCGTAGACTGATGGCCATTGAGAGGCATAGCCCATTAATGCTGAAGGAATAAGTGCTGAAAATAATTGTCCGTTGACAGCGTTCAATGTTGCGCTTTGATTAGCTGGAAGTCCACCGAGTGCAGCGCCGGAAAACTGCAGCTCTGGAGCGTAATCAGGTTGAAGTTCTGCAGCCCAGCCGCTCGCCAGGGCGCCTCCAGAATATCCCCACATTGCAGATCGGACATCTGAGGATAGACCTAGATCTGTTGAGAGAACAGCGCGAACGGAGTCGAGAGTTGCGTGACCGGATTGGACGCCGTCGGCGAAGGTTGCAAGTGGTCCTTCATAGTCGGGAATGCTCACCCACCATCCTAGACCTAGTGCCAAGGTGATATCTGCAACAACACCAGCATAGCTAGCGTAACTGGGACTGGCATCGACGCAGGCGCTATCATACGGCGATTGGTAGGAGAGGAGAGCTGTTGCTGAATTGTTCGTGCTAGGTACAAGAAGCGTTGTAACGGCCCATGATGATTGATTGTGTGCGTCTGTTGTGCTGTAAAGGATGTTGCATGCCACTGAGGAATTTGCAACTATATCGGTCAAGTTTCCTGGGGCTGTTCGAATGCGGAAGACTGTTCCTGGGGCGGCCGATTGGTAACCTTCTGGAGCAGTTTGGTACCACGGATCTTGTGACGGGGGTAAAGGCACGGCGGTTGAGCTCGTTGTTACTGTAGGGAGTGCAAGTGACGGGACCAACAAGGAGCTTACTGCGAGAGCATGGCGAATGAAAAACATTACTGAAATTGTATCTTTAAAAGAGCGTGTTGAAAAAGAGTGATTCGAAAAAAGGTAAGAGATAGTGAGCTTCTGGGTAACAGTTTGAGACGACGAACCTATTCATATATATACATACTTCTTCGAAAATGACTACGGATGTACGTACTCGTCGTGTCCGTGAGATTATGTCGGAGAATACACCCCGGATACTTGTAGGGATACCCAACCGGGGGGTTTTTGGGTCGATAATCGATATTATTTTCGAATACCAGGAGCTCGGGCTGGGACAGATGATAGGCTGCAAGGGTGAAAACTGCGACTCTTGTTATTGTATATACAGCACCTCATTGATTGGTTTTACAAGCCCGCCCTATCTCCCGTTTAAGCCTTGTTGTGAAAGACCTATAAGAGAAAATACCAGAGGTCGGAATGACATAGTTAGCGGACCTTGAACGCACCTCTCCCATGTTATCTCCAATTGCTTGTATAATCTGTCTGGCGGAATGAGGTTTGAAACGAATAAAAGGGGGCTTGTACACTTGTTAACTCCGTCTCTCGGTGCCTTCAGGGTACGGCCGTAAGCCTACTTTTCCGGAGTCTGAATTCATACTTTATTCCTCGGATGGAATGTTTGAAGAAGACATTTGCCAGGTCTGCGACCACACTTATCGAAAAATGCTGCCAACTCAAGATTCGGCCGAGCTTTCTCAAAAGCTGTGAATTCTCTCCGCGTCGGCGCAACTTTCAACCAGAATCGCGACCACGACGGAAGGAATTTCGAGGCATCAATGTGCAATTCGACGGCACGAACGGATATTGAAAAGCAATCAACTCATCCCGTAGCGATCCATAGTAAGCGCTACGCTGGCTGTGGTTACGCATATCGTGCTCCCGTCGTCGCTGCGACCATGAAGTTGAGGGAAGATGGCATTGGCAGGTGGAATATCAAAAAGCTGCGGGTGGATGACTGCGGATCGTGATCAGTTGCGACGGCCAATCGCCTTTGGCCTTGTCCGAACATCGCTGTCACTGCACGAGCCGCCGCATTGTAATTGAGAACGCCTTTTTCTTCACTTATCCTTCACCATATATTTATTTTTAGATCTGTGGATACGTGGATTCATCGTGAAGAATGATGTTTTGAGAACGATGGGTAGAACTGGAATGTATGGTGGGTACGGAAGAACATCTTCGCCGTTTACGATTCCGCTCCTCGTGAGAATAGCACCACAATTCGTTTCATTGGAACCAACTAACACCGCGACGAGCCCTTCCAAATACCGTAAGTCTGTTTCATGCTTGCAGGAGTGAAGTGCATATCGTAAAATACCTTCGATATTTGCAGTGTAAAAAAATCCCAGGGTAGCCGATTGAGGATAAGCATTTCCCCGAGAATACCCGTGTTCACGTGAGCAAATAACTGACTGGATTGCAGGTGCCTCAGATTTCGAACTTTGCCATTTCTTTTGACAAGATATTCTAAGAATGAATCAGATGGAACTTCTTACTGAGGAACATATTTAATCAGAGAATTGAATAACAAAATCTGTAGAGTTTGCAAAGAGGATTTGGGCTCTTAAATTCGGTACTAGGATACTTGATAAATAACTGTGATTTCAGGCTTACTTACAAGTGTAATCTTATATTACTTGAGAGTCTTTCAACTCAAAGGATCTTTCCAGTTCTCTCGCATCAGTTACGAAGAAAATTCAGCATTTAATTGAAAAGATGCGAAGCCATCGCTCACATATTCGGCCGTACTTGCATATCCCTTTATCCTCGCTTAAACCGCCGGTGCGCCACAGTGTGGCTCAATGGCTTCCCCTGGTTCCCCACCATCTCCTCGCCATTGAAAGACGACACCTCTCATCTATTTTCATCACTTTTCTTGTATACACTGCTTGCGTTGCCGCGTAGGACGAAGAAATGAGGCTGAAATGCCAAGCCTTGATTATTTTCCGTCCGAGAAACGTGGCGGAGAGGTCACGGTCGCGTAGGTTCCGTATGCAGCCGAATGCGATCAATGTGCTCGTCTCCAAACTTTCGTCACGATTACCAATTTTCAGCATGCCACGCAAGCAACTCCCTCGCACGCGATGCTTTCAAATTAAATTCTTGGAAACGTAACTTGTGGAGAAGGTGAGCGACAAGTCGTACAACTCAGCTTTCCGATAGTGGAGAAGGATGGAGAATTGAGCATAAATCGAGAAGTAACATGCCTTTTCTCGCGCAGTTGAGGCAATTCGCCAAGAGCCGAGATACTTGATAGACTCTGCCCGATGGGACACCTGCGTTTGACACGCACGATCAGGAACCCGTAAGTGTCCAGGAGGCGAGAAAACGAGATCTGGCTTTTCGTTG
>QYAP01000328.1:0-46077 GCA_003988905.1 Hymenotorrendiella dingleyae
GCGACGAATCGCCGACTGAATCTAGGCTCTGGAATAATATTGCAATTCCAGGTTCGTAGAGGGCACCACGTACAGGTGTTCAGTCATCGCCCTCCATCGGATCACATAAGATGCAATATTAATCGAGTGTAAACATATGGCTTTGAAGTCGGGAAGCTGTGTTGATTGGCTATAGAGCTACCTCATGTGATTACCACCGCAACAGAATCTTTCCCACCGCTCATATTTATGATTAATCAAGGGGCAGTGGGAGTAACAGTAGTAAGTGTGAGTTTTGCACACTTCGTTCCAGCCGTATCAACAGTCAATTGCGCTGCAGCGTCGTGACCACTCTGGCAGGCCTTCCCAGCCTGTAATTCTCCTCCAACTAAACTGACCATCGTCACATCAGTCGCAGCGCAGTCCTCAGCTCGGAAAGTGGTGCCGTTGAATCCAACGCAAGCTTGCTTGTTCACCAGATCGGGGCGGAAACCGGTGGTAAAGGAGCGCTGGACAAGTAGGACGTTAGCGCCTGCAGAGTTGGTGGAGGGCGTGACTTGACGATCGGCGGCTGTATTGACGCAGGCTGCGTCGACTATTTCTCCTGGAATGCCGTTAGTATTTTTTATATTTTTGGATTAGCATTGATGGGTAGCTTACCATTGTTGCGGAAAGTTAAACACTCATTGCCTTCAATCCCTCCGACCTCGAACATGACCACAGTCGAAGCACCCTTGGTAACAGTTCCAGTCGCAGCAGTCGCCGCATTACCCTTTGCTGGGGCAGCAAAAACAGACGCGTAGGTTGCCAACGAAGCAAAGAGGATAGCTAAAAATTGCATTTTGAAAGATTTCAGAAAAGATTCAAATAATAATAAGTGGTTGTAAAAAGTCCGAGGAAAGAGTGTGTAAGAAGCGAATAATAATTTATGACCTGCCAGAGGCAAAGAACGACAATGATGAAAAGAATGAACAGTTGGAGCATCAAAACATGTCTTGAAGATCGGGGGTCTAATAAGAAGCTCTTTTATCATCCAGTGTCCAGACTCTGGACAAGGAGCTCCTGGAGCTCTGTAAACACTGCGTTTTCTGCCATCTGAGCTATTACTCGGGCATCCTCCAATCACAGCCAGTGACTGAGAGCGTTTAGGTCTAATGCCTCGCAGATTCGAGGTCAAACGGTTTCAAAGTTGGCAATCATGTGCGGCGAAACAAGTGGGGAATTCCCACGTCTTGGCTTGAGTGCGAGATGGGACGGAAAAAGTACAAGTTCATCACTTAGGAGTAATTCAACGACAAGAAGTGAGAGGGAGGGGGTAACCATAGGAATCGACGGCGGAGATCATAGATTATGGGTAAAACACAAATTACACAATGCAGGGCGACAATTGTTTTTGAAGCTTACAATTCGGAAGGGTCAGGGTGCAAGGAAGACGTTTACAATTTCCCCGCCAAGTCAATACCGTAAGCGTAAAACATGGGGATGGTGGGCCGGATTGTGGACCCAAACACTTTAAATTCGGAGGATTTGTTGATCTTTAACTTCGGTCACCGATTAGCAGGGTTAAAATAGCCCAAGCTTCTTGCCTAACTCGTCTCAACTTTCTCAACATGGCGTTTCGCCTAATCGCGGCATGATATTCTGAACCTCGCTTATGTTTCTGGACGGCAAGAACTGCAAATACCCATCATTCTTTATGAAGCCTCATGCAATTTGAGTTGCACTCCTCGCCCTGAGCTGTTTGTTGTTCCCACGTTGTGGAGAGGCTCGGAAGATGGGTCCATGTTTTCCATCTTGTCGAATCTTTGGAGGAGGCGCACAATAACGTATGCCACTTCAGTCATGGCATATTGTTGACCTAAGCAGATACGTGGGCCGCCATTGAACTTTTTCAAGTCAGTACAATTTCAGACTCTTGAAGCTCATGTGGCTAGGTACTTACCGGCACAAAATCCCACCCCATCTTCCTTCCCTCCCATCTATCCGGCTTAAACTCAGATGCGTCACTACCCCACAGATCTTCTCGTCGCTGCATGACAAAAACCGAGTAGTTGACAATGCTGCCTTTTGGTATGAAAACCTTGCCCATACCATCTTCACCACCACCACGAGGCAAGGTCGAATCCTTATTTGCGGTCCTCGAATTTCATGGAACCGCTGGATACAATCTGAGAGTTTCATTGATAACGTTTTGAAGATACGAGCAGCCTTTAAGTTTCGCAAACGTGATGTCGCGTTCCGGCTTGCATTCCGAGTATTTTCCAAATTCTCTGGTAATGATTTTGTGCAGCTTGGTGTAGGCTTCAGGGTGTCGAACGAGCTCGTAGAATACCCAGCCTAGAGTAGCAGCTGTGGTATCACGACCGGCGATGAGAATGTTTAAAATTTGGAAGCGTAGTGCGATTGGGTCTTGTGTTTCCTGAATGAGCGCATCGAGAAACACATAACGATCATTATTGTTCCTTTTTTCTTGGCGTGCCATTTCGAGATGCTTGTAAATTATTCCATCAACCCATGCGTGGCATATCTTGACGGCTTTGGTCCATCCTTTTGGGAACACATAGCGTGAAAAAGGACCCGCTATAAATCTCGCCGAAATGCCCCGTGTAGCAATATCGAAAGAAGTGGCAAAATCCCTTTCCAAAACTACTGGAGTATGAAGTTCTTTTATACTTCCATTGCCAAGTTTCGCAAGTTGGCTATCGATGGACTCCCCAAGCAAAAAATCGGCTGCAGCATCGAGTGTCAAGGAAAAGAGTAGGGGTTGAAGATCGACTTGTGGTGTCCACCCGTCACCTCTCGAGGCAATAGGTAATACCCGCAGTAGATTTTGGACATGATGCTCTTCTGTTGCGAGGTCGCTGACTTGATCTTTTACAAATTGTGGCCTAAGCATAATCCTTGAATGCTTCCAATCATCACCATCCTGAGTGAAGATACCCGAACCCAAAAATGGACTTGTTGCTCGCCTTCTTTCTTCGCCGAGATCGTAATCTGCGAACTGGGTAGCAAGAATCGCTTGAACATTTGCTGGTTCGCAAGTAAAATGGACATTTGCGGGTTCGCCAATAAGCGCTCGAAGAGACTCCATTCCGTAGATCGCAAAGGTATTACGATTTTCATCTTTAAAGATTTGGATGGCCAAGGGGGGAAATGATTGTGTTTTGAATGCTTGAAAGATTCTCCTTAAATGCTCATATCCGAAGGGTAGTCGATTTTGTCGCACATATATTGCTTCGCAACCTAAAGTCTTTGCCTTGAGTGCTCTTCGACGTGCGATGAGACGCGATTGAACGATACGAAAGATTATGAATAGAGTCGTGAATGTGAGGAATGTCCGGAAACTGATGGGTGAGAACATCTTGGATCAATTATGAGTGACGCACAGCCACGAGCGGTTTTGGTGTTGAAGATAAATATCAGGTTTCGGAGAAGTTGGTTGTAGAAAGGATATGGACTCTGATATGAAGAATGTGGGAAGTGCTCTTGAGGGGTTTGCGACCGCACGGTTGCTGTCAGAAGTTTGCAAGCCGCTGTTGGTAACGCCGCAGCAGACTCAATATGGTCAGCAACTCGGCTGGCCAATTGTTTTGCTGCATGTACAAGGAGTCAGCCACGACTTTACTAGGACGTCGCATGTAGAGCCAACCACATGATCTAAAGCGTACGGTTATCGGTGAATTTGATCCCCCGAGTCAGTTATGCGACGATTGTGTGGGAATGGTAAGGCACAATTAAAAGTCGCACAAAAACTTGAAATCGGTAGTGAATCTCTAAAAGGTGGTGAGACGGATGCCTAAACGAGACACGCGTTCAGCTGCATCTACAATTCTTCAAAATACGACGTCTTAAATTCTGGGAACAGAGAATATGACGCGTCTGAGACGATCACACATTAATATTGGGAGCACAGTTTGGTACATATTGAGTAAGAAAATTTGAATTTGGTCCTATTTTAGAATTCGGGAGTTTCTTTGCTCCGAGGATTTCATGTTTGCTACCAGTCAGGGTCGATATTGCTCCTACGGCACAGGAATACGACGGAAAACTTGAGATAATTAAATAGATCGTGGCACCTCTACGGAGAAGAAGCGTGGATTCTTTTCGCCAGCAAAATATATGTCCTGCATTTGTTGGGGTTACATCCAAGCAGCAGGGCGCGCACACCACTGGATCCTTAGTAGCTACAGCTCATGATAGGGGTCGCAAGCGAAGACGGGGGTTATGGTACCACAAAGGAGAAAGTTTGGGGGAGATTTTGCACACAAGAAAAACGTTTCGCTAACGTTTTAAACGCTACTGCACCACACTAATAGCGTACTGTATATAGACTCTTGGAGCTCAGAACTTCAGAAGAAGGATAATATATATATTGATATACGCTGTCGCGTAGAAATATTCCTCTTGTCCGATTTACCAATCTAGCCGCGCTTCCCCCGGTAACATTGCCGATTTACGTTCAATCAATCGTCCAACGGGATATCATCCTGGGAGAGCGAGGGAGATTTCGAATGGATTTCCCTTGAGTCGCGCGTGGAATGGTAACCGGCTACTTCTCCAGCCTACTGCTTTTCATAAAAACGGCGAGCCACACCTATTGAGTACTTACCCGTGAAGTAGTGGTAGCGGTCCACTTTAAGTATGAGGCAAGTTTTCCTCTTTCTAGATTCCAGAAACACCTTGTTCAAACCACATTCAATTCGCTGCATAGAAATTTAAAAGGCACAATAAATCTAGAGGAGACTTTGGAAGAATAAAATGCGATTCACCAAAACATGAGGTCTTATTACGGTGATTATTGAGCAATGCTGACATAATATAAGAGGCATAGGAGGTAGGGGTACTAGTAGATATAATCGTATTAATTAAGGTGAAGGAGGAAGGTAAGCTTCCTCCGAAGAGAAGATATACTATTACTCGGAATGCAACGGGGAATACAAACCAATCACGAACACTCTATTCCTCAACAGTAATACAGTAGACTTTTCCCACCCCATCAAAAATCGGTTAATCTTCTGATCACTTAAAGATCGTGAAAGGAAGAGATGTATCTTGGAAGTAAATGTGATGGGTAATGGAAAACGGGGAGGTGTCTGCCATTACGGTAGAGGATTCATGCTATTTGATCTATGTTTACTTAATCTTCTTATGCTTGTAAGGTCTTATAAGAACAAGGTATTTTTGAAAGAATATGCGCTAAGTTAAGAGAACGGGAGATTGATGCTATTGCGAATGGATGTTCTTACCAATTGATGTACGATTAGTTGATATTGTTGTATGTCTACTATCTTCTGAGAACCCGGATTCTTTGAAATAAGATATGCTAAGTTAAGAAAACGGGAGGTTATACTATTGCGAATGGATATTATTATCAATTGATGTACGGTTATTTGATCTTCTTCTTTGTCTGCTATCTTCTCAGAATCTGAAATACATTGCAAGAATATACGTGAATAGAGCAAAGGGGGTGGATCAGGTGATAACACCTCCCCAGAAACAAGTCAGCTGACAGCAAAACCAGGATTCTTTCTCCCAGTACTTTATGCAATATCACCTCCAACTTAACAAAGCTTCAGCTTTGAAAGTGACTATTCACGACAAGAAAAGTAAACTTGTGATTCTTGCACAAATCACTTCATCACTTTCAAAGGTGCAAATCAAAGGTGAAAGAACAATTTCTGTATTATTGCTCACTATACCCAGCCCAAGACTGGTCTATCACTAGAGTAGAGAAATTTCCGCCAAGCAGGAAAACCAGAGGAAATATAGCTAGAGAAATATCCCAATGAGAAACCATCATTATTGAAAACGACCCGAATCCCTGCCACAAAGTCCACAGCCTGTACCGCTGACCATATGAAACACTCCCCCATTGTCATGTTCGAGGGAAAAATCACAAGAAGACACCCAGAAAGCCATGTTGAACAGCTGCACCTGCAATCAAGCAAACGATAAGCACAAATGCACAGCCATTAACCACACCTGCAATTAAGCAAGCGACAAGCACAAATGCCAAGCCATTGTCCATGTCACCCTCCGCCTTCACTCCCGCAGATGTATTAGAGCCCCCAGCGTTTGTTGGCACAGCCGTGGTGGTCGAGATGGTAATGCTGGTGAGAGTGGTCTCAAGCTCTGTTGCAGTGACAGTAGTTGCGTTGAGTGTACCAGGGAGAGTCGTAAGTGCACCAGGAAGATTCGTCAAGGTATCGGGGGCTGAAGGTGAGAGAGCAGTGACAGTGGTGAGTGCGCTGGAAGGAATTGTGAAGGTGAAGGTATCAGGAACGCTAGCGATAGAGTTCGTGAAGTCGGAAGCAGAGGAGGAAAAGGTCGGAATAGGAAGCTGGAAAGACGTAAGAGCAGAAGCAACCTGGCGGATTTCCAAAGACTCCATGACAGACGTAAGACCAGTGAGATTGATGGATCGTTCGACCACGGGTTGGTGGAAAGCCAAGTTGCCAGGGATGAGGGTGGTGGAGGTATTTCCGGCAGCCACCTCAGCTTCAATTGCTTTGTCCCAATGGCTATTATTGATCATGGCCAAAATGATGATGACGAGGATACCAGTAGCGAAGAAGGTACTCATGAGGAAGAGGCGCATGTTGATGACAGACATTTGGGGCCAGCAGCGGCTTTCGCGACAGGTAGTTTGAAGTGCCTTCCCAAAACCCTTGATTTTATCTCGCATATGAACCTGTGGAGGTGGCATGGCTGCAGATCCGAGTTGATTCTTGACAGGGAAGAGCCGAAGGCAGATGTAAAGTACTGTATAGCTTGGTGTTGCTAGGTGTGAAGGGAGATCGGAAAGTGTAGTGTTGCGACGATGATAGATCGGGATCGGAAAGCGCAGACGTGTTGTGGTGTTGTGGTGTTTGTGCGGAAGAATCTTTTGTCGGTAGATTTTATAGTGAAATCGGGCCGGTGATTCTTCGCAAGGCTGAACTTCCTTTCCCCTGCTTTTGTTTTGGACCAACGTCATGCATCCTTCGGCTCGCTATTCATTTGGACCATGAGTGCCAGCACCTGAACAAAAATCATTTTCTCTGTTCTCTTTGGTTTTTCTTGATGGCCTCTTGAAGCAAAACCTGATCCATCATCCTTTCAAGATCTTGTTGGCCATACTGTAGTTGTCTTGATTGAACGGACCGTGGCCATAGTTGTAGGCAGCTTTTGAGGCGCCAGCCTTGTCTGAACTGCCACAGCACGGCCTATTGTAATATTGGGGCCAAGGTATGTATTTGATGTATCTGTAGCTCCAGGTCTGGGTAGACTCAAAGTCTGCAAAGCTGAATCTTTGGCCGACTCTGAGGAGGAGACAACTTGATAAACACCAAAAGTGACACCTATAACCACCGAGATAGTAAGAAGTCCAATGACAAAAACTGGAAGGAGCCAATGAAGGCGCAGACGAGGTGCCCGAAGGTTTGCTATCCCAGGCAGTCTAGTCTGGTAGATGCTATCCATTGTGTAGGTTGAATCGGATGCGTGTGGGAAGGTAGTTTGGCCTTAAGTTGGTTAGTTGTGCTTTTGTTAAAGAGAAAGAATAGTGAGCTGGTAGTAACTCTTCTGAATTGTAAGTCTAAACATAAGTTAAAAGTGGGAAGCGGTATCGGAGATAGCTGCGACCCTAGGGACTGGACTGCATCCACCCTGCAAGCACTCGTTATTCACTAGGCTAATCTGCGTGTACAGCAGCGACTTTTCCCGATATGAAGCTATTCACAGAAGAGCCATGGACCTGCAACCAATGAACAAGTGCCCAAGAAGCATTGGCTCCATGCACCCCCTTTGACAGTGGGGCCTTCTGACCTTTCCCCTGCCCCTCATTTTTCCTCTCAAATATGTTTCGCATTTTGTTTTTAGAGAGCACATATAAGTTCTTAGATTCCTCTTCTTTTTTTGAGTGAATCAATCGAGTTTTGAATTATCGTACGAGTATTTGTGGGGGTATCCCCTTAAGCGAGAAAGGTCAGGAGGGCGATCCTCGGCGCTGAGATGGCGATTTCGCTTTCGAGGCCTTTTGTTTACGCGCTGCGAAGTCTTTAGTCTACTGTAGAAGCTTGAGGATTCATTTGCCGTAAATATTCTATTTTGCACCACCTCCAACTTTCCACCGCAGTTTTCTAAATCGCACATAAGTTCCGATTCGTTCGTTGCCAGAGAAACAAATATAAAGTTTTGTTCAGCCAAATCGCAACGCCACAGTCTAGCAAAACCAACCACCATCAACGGTATAGCAAGCTCCAGTGACAAAGCTGGCATTCGGGCTCAAGAGAAAAGCAATCACATTGGCGACCTCCTCGGGCTGACCCGGCCTTCCAATGGCAGTAACAGCTCCAAATCGAGCCTCACCGTCGAACTCTTCTCCAAGTTTGTCCAGCATTGGAGTTTTGATTGGCCCGCTATTATCAATCAGCAACAATTCAACGAAGGCTCAATCTTAGAAGGAAATGCATACGGAGCAACGCAATTAATTCGAATATTCCTATCAATGACTTCCCTTGCTACACTGCGAGACAAGCCGAGGACAGCATGCTTGGTTGCGGAATAGGCAGAAGCATCTTTGTTTCCTTGAAGACTTGCGATACTTCCAGCATTGACGATTGCGCCGCCGTCAGCCATTGCGTTCAACTGCGCGCGCATGGAATTCCGAATCCCTGTTCCATTATCAATCTTCCAGACAACCAGACAGGACGTCGCAACAACCACGAGAATACGCACCTTTCACATTAACATCAAACATAAAGTCCCAATCATCATCAGGCTGATCAACAAAAGTCTTGCTCACACCGGAAAAACCAATAACACCAGCGAGATTAACAGCACAGTTCAACGGGCCAAACTTCTCAACCGTCTCCTTAATCCAAGACTCGACCTCGTCTCTAATTCTGACGTCGGTTTTCTTGACGAATACCTGCCCACCTAAGTCCTCGAGCTCCTTCTTGGCTTTTGCGAGGTTCTCATCTGAGACGTCGGCGATGGAGATTTTGGCGCCTAGACCGACGAGGTTTTTAGCAGTTGCGAAACCGATTCCTGAAGCGCCGCCTGTGATGGCAATGACCTTTTCGTTGAAGGTTGGGCCGTAGAGTGTTCCCGCCATTGTTGAGACAGAGGATTTCGTGATTGAGAGGATTTTGAGGGATAGGAGATTGAGTAGTGCGGTGGTGCTTGCTTGGCTTGAAGAAAGATGCGGATGGCTTCGAAGCTCAATATTTAAAGGAAAAGAAAATCGATTAGATGAGGCTTGGATATGTGATCAACAAAAGGGGCCGAGATATCGCATTAGTTGTCGGATGTTTCAGTAGAACTATATGTAATATTGTTTATACACTCCTGCTCAACAATCTGCCGCAGTTATGTAGACAAGCATTCAAGTCCTTGTTTGGCCAAGAAATAAAACTCTACCGGAGCTACTCCACGTTATACCCTGCGTCCAAGTGGACCAGCCCGAAACCTTAAGTGACTCATTCTATGCACACCAGAATTTACGAGCCTTATTTATCGATCTGCAAAATTTGGGTTTCAGACGTCAGCAGAAGTTCTTAGGCTTCTTGGCAATGTAACCTGCAGAAACCCTCTACTTAGTAGAAAAATTTCTTCGTTGGTATTCTTCGCTTGCTCTCCTGGATTGATGGAAGATCGGATATAAAATACACTGAGATGTATGGACTGAAACAGCGATAGCGTAAATGGGGTCTTGCAAGGAGGAATATATCGCAGTTCGGTGATAGTCACTCAATAGGGGGTAATTTGAGATTCACGCTACGAGTTCACTATGAGGATGTTAGAAGCGCTTTTGATTTGCTAACATATACAGTACTACAAAATCTCCTCCAAGCATAGTATATCTTGGTATGCTCAGATCTCGTGCATCGAGAATTTTTCGTTCCAGATATTAATCCACAACCACAACCCGCAGAAAAACTACCATCGCAGCCGCCAGAAAGAGGATGAGGCCATCTGCCGTGGCAAATCCAGACTCACAGCGACTTAGCAGGCCATCGCATCTTCTTCCGCCAAATTTGACTTGAGACGTTTCTTCTTGGTAGGAAGTATTCGGAATGGAAGGGAGTGAAGTCCTCTGCGCGCGGCGAGTGACGGTCGTCATTTGGCTCTGAGCTGTGAGCGCGAGCATGAAGACTAGGCAGAGCCCGAATAGACATCTTTTGAGATGGAAAGACATTCTGATGTCGTGTTGGTGCGGTGGATGATGTGTGTGATATTTCCCGTATTTTTGAGTTAATTCGTTACCGTGTGTAGCGTGGCTGGCGGGAAGCTCGCTCTCTGAAGGAGAAGTGAGAAGCCAGTGACGGTTTAAATATATGACGAGCATAGAGGCGTGATTCTCAGCGAAGTGATGTTCTGCGCTTTCTGAATGTTGTGGCCATGGTGGCCAATAACACTCCTAGAAGATTGTTGTGAATATGACAGCTCTAGTACAAATTAGATGCATTTGCTCGATAAGGGGAGCAAAATAAGACTTGGCTTGTGGTTCTCAGAATCTGCCATCGTATCGTGGTGGCTTCAATTCAAAACTTAGCCTGTTGCATTCCAAATTCTGTCACCTGCCGGCGATTCCTGTCTATGAAATGAAGGCACCGGAGATTAAAGACGGAGGACTCCTCTTTATAGCCTGCTATAATGCCCTCGCCCATGGAGTTGAAGTGATTCGGCTTCCACAAAATCGAGGACGATCACGTGCAATGTGCAGGAATCTTCTCACGTGATGTGTATCAGAAGAAAAAGACCGGACCAGAGCGCCGCATCGCAGACGTCAACCATCCAAAGTCGCATGTAACGCAGTCTCACCATGCCCCAAATGTGTTGGTTGGGAGGTTTGAAGTTTGTGTGTGTAGAACGCTCGGAGACTTCTGCGACCAGCTGGAGAAAGTCTCCGGCTTTCACATGGCGATATTTGTCAGCCGCATTCGCCCTTCTCTTTGACCATCAATCCTACGTGCCGTCATAGACTCATAGCGGCTGAAGGTACTACGAAGGTAAGGTGAATATAGAAAGACGCAATCTCCCCGTACCTGACGCACTGATTTTTCTATACTACAAACAATTAGCAAGCTTTTGGAAATCATCACCGTAATTTCCCATCGCTTCAACGACAAGTTCTCAACACGATGGCTTCACAAAAGAAGATTCTCGTCACCGGCGCCACAGGAAAGCAGGGTGGCGCGGTTGTCGAAGCGCTACAAGCCAGCGGTTCATCGCCATTTCAAATCCTCGCCCTCACTCGGAATCCCGAATCTGCCAGCGCGAAGGCTTTGGCTGCGAAACCAAATGTAACGGTTGTCAAAGGTGATTCGACTGATACAGGACCCATTTTCGCTGAGCACAAACCAATCTGGGGCGTCTTCTCGGTCACTGCCATGGGCAAGATTGAGGAGGAAGCACAAGGAAAGCCCTTGGTCGACGAAGCAATTAACCACGGAGTTGAACACTTCGTCTTCAGCTCAGTCGATCGAGGCGGAGAAAAGAGCTCTGACAACCCTACCAATATCAAGCATTTCGCCGTTAAACACAACATTGAGAATTACCTGAAAGAACAGGTCGCCAAGAAGAATTCTAAGATGCAATGGACCATTCTACGACCGGTGGCATTCATGGACAACCTTACTCCAGACTTCATGGGCAAGGGCTTCGCATCCATGTGGGGAGGAGTTGGAAGCAAGCCATTGCAACTCATCAGCTGTCACGACATTGGTGTTTTTGCCGCGAGAGCTTTCAACAACCCAGCGCAGTACAAGGGCAGAGAGATGGCACTTGCCGGAGACGAACTGAACTTGGAACAAGGAAAGAAGGTCTTCAAGGAGACGATGGGCTACGATATGCCCGAGACTTATGGAATCGTTGGCTCTGGAATCAAGATGGCGGTCAAGGAGATGGGCACGATGTTTGAATGGTTCAAGACTGACGGTTACGGTGCAGATATCCAGGCTTTGAGGAAGGAAGAGCCGAAGCTTCAATCTCTTAGTTTGTGGTTGAAGGAGAGCAGCGGATTCAAGAAGCAGTAGATCATGACGAAGGTCTATTTCTATTTCGCAGTCCTGCCGCTCTCGTCATGGGCTTGACCATCTGGGGGTAATATGAATGAAACAAATTTTGATCAAACGATTGATACTTTCCCAGTAGTGAAATTTCCGATTCCAGCTGCTTTCTTTTTTGGCAGTCGCTTTTGGGCACTTCGGATCGACCACAAGGATTCTCAATGAAGCTTGGTACTTGATGCATTGCTTTACAGCCACTATAAGATCGAATCATCCGATGGCTAGAGAGCTTCATCAATGGCCTGAAGACACTTCATGATTGTGAACTTGCCTGCTAATAACTCGCAGTAGCTACAACACCTCCAATTCACTTTCTTACTTGGGCACCTTTCTCCCAACGAAGCACCTGGGTTGGTCGTCTGATTTACCGGTATCCAACATCCATATCGAATATTCTTAAGAGCTAGAAGCGATTTGCTAATGCTGTGGTTGTCGCGCTACAAAGCACGGCTGACTGTGCAAGCGCGTGGGGCTTTTCGACCCCCACGTTGTGGGCGGGCCTGACACGGAACCTGATGGGCTGAATCATCTTCCTCTCTCTCTCTCCAGTCGCGATGTTCAACAAACCACAGCTGCTACCAAGCCTCCAGGCTTCTTACTTGGGAAGTTACGAGAACCCCCAGGTTGGAATGCTTGCACTAACTCATCGATTGCAGTGGCCGACGACGATCGCGAAGTTCCCTTTTCACCCCCACGGCGCGCACGCCCACCCACCAAACACCTTGAGCGCGCGCGCCAAGCTCCCTCCTGTTACCCTCCCACGCCTCCTCCACTTCGAGGCATCCTGCCAGCTTCGAACATCTGCGAAAGTATTCGCGGAGCCAACAGTCTCGGGGAGGCGGATTTCACGGCAGATTGACACGCCACCATTACCAATTGAGGCCTCATCCACGCCGTACAAGTCCTTCGATACAACCACTCAGCGCGATCTCTCTGGCCTGGTGCCATTCCTCAGTGGTGTGACACGGCATCGAAAAGTTCATGGTACTGGAGCCATTCTAGTCGTCTGGTTGGCGTCCCGAATATCTGGGAGAGACGATGTAGCTTCAGTGCATCATCTGGCAGCGGCACAGTAACACAAAGTGTGCACCTCGGCTTTTATTGGAACACGCCTGTGTTGCTTGCCGGCATTCGTGTTGGGTCAGACGTACTCTTATGCTGGATGTTGGTGGGCAGGTACTTGGATCGTATGGCCGCGGGGCTCTTCCGACTTCCCCATGGATATGGCAATCGGCCAGGCCTAAATAACACCAACAGAGGGGGGCGGCCGATCTACGCGAGTATATCAGAGGAAGCGTGACTTTTCGATATATGCGGACTTGGCAAACGAATTTGTGGAAATCCCCCCGGTTGAGGCAGCGATAACATGTTGAGGCACACTCGAGTTATATTTGGCCGCTCCGGAGCGTAGTCCAGCCCAACTTGGTATTCGACATTTGGGCACTACCTTCTGACCCCTGGCCACCTACTCACCCACTTCAAAGTCTCCCCGCTTTTCCAAACAATCACGCTAGAGGTTTTCTCTTTGCATGAAAATAGCAGCGGCATCTGCCAGATTCGGATATAAGGCCACTGCACGTAGATGCCTTTTGCATCTTGACCGGCATAAACGAATGTGCACTTGGGCAAGTGCATTAGCCTGGAAAGCACCCTGGGGAGTGGATTTCACTGCAGACCACTCCTTTCAAGCTTCATCGTAAGGCAGCGTTTCCTGGGAACAAATGCTGACCGGTTCTAGACTCCTGGCTGGTCTTGTCTCCGTCGTGCTAATCGACTCATTACAAGCATGAACCGCTACCTGGTTACCAACTACAGCAATTGATTGTGAGTTTATGGTTGGATCATATCTACAACCAATAAGCTTGATTGAAGGGAGCAGGTATAGTGGTAAGTGGCGAAAACCACACAATACTTTCCTAGATGCCTGCTAAGCTGAATATTCCCCGAAGAAGCTACCGAGGACCATGGATTCCTGTGCATGAGCCCACTTGGCGATATCTTGACATAATGCTCTCCTTGTCTATTCTCTCCTCAACGTGGCACAGCATAAGCATAA
Source organism: Hymenotorrendiella dingleyae (assembly GCA_003988905.1). Lineage (NCBI taxonomy): Eukaryota > Fungi > Ascomycota > Leotiomycetes > Helotiales > Helotiaceae > Hymenotorrendiella > Hymenotorrendiella dingleyae. The sequence continues at coordinate 14,089 of QYAP01000328.1, forward strand.
AGACCACTTTACACATTGGCCATGAAGCCTACTGGCTCAAGATACCTCCCCTCCATGGGCCTGCACGAGTTGGTGTGTTATTTCAGCCTTCTCAGGAGTTATCTCCGCCGAGGAAAACGAATGAATGGTGCTGGCGACCAATGACTGCATGCTAGTATCAGAAAACCTGTTTGTTTTCTTCTTACCCGTGCTTTGTCACTGCGCTGCGAGGCTCTATTTATATTAGTGTTAATATCACATCTGCAAGACTTGTGACAGCAGTTTACCACTACTGGAAAACGATATCTTGCAGATCGCATTATGGCCATTGCCGGCTTGCGTGCCGTAAAACTTCTTGTATACACCATCGAGCCCAATCACGAGAATTCTTTGCCGGGGAGATATTTTACTCTTCGATGAAAAATGGATGAATCTCGATAAATTGACAGCGTTACGAGAGCCAGAACAGGTCAGCATTGACCGGAGTTCCCGATTTCTAAGCCTACACTACTGCCGTTCCCCTTTACCGCTATAGAACATTCTAATGACGGCATATGTAGGGTGGAATAAGCAAGAGATGCCAGCGTGACTCCTGGTTGTTTTGACGAAAGCATTTGAATGTACTAGCACTTCGACACTCAAACGTGATTCGAGGCTTACTAGTTCATCTTCTAAGATTAGCCCCATTGATTTTGAATACGCTCGTTGCCTGATTCTTGCTGGTAGGTACTGTACGCGTTTCTTAATAGGTCACATGTTGCTAAATTTACTAATTTTTGACTGCCGATTTAGGATGAGAGATATTCATGCACGAATCAATTCAGAATGTCTACGTGCCAAGAAATATAACCCTACTGTGCCATAAAATTCGAATGCAGAGTCTCGGGACAAAGTCTGCTTGTGGTTGTGTCTGGATTGAGCCATTTGCGTCGATATGCGGGAAGCGATCGCTTCACATTACTATGGCCAATCTTCATTAGCCATTTCCCGGATTGTTTTCAAGAGATCCTCCAAAAAAAGACGCTAGAAGACCACCGAAAAATCCACGCCACAATCCTACTGTAACCCTCCAGTCCCATGCATCTTTGTGGGTAGCGTTTTCTCCCTAACATGCCGTCAAGGTTCTCCGCTCCTTGATCTATCATGTTACACAAGGCATATTAAGTCACCCTAACAGCTGTAAGACGGATTAGGTAAATATTTTCGCGTTGTTTTGGAAATTTATTTTTCATTCATTGAAATTCCCAGCGGCCGAGGTTGGGGCTTGCTTTATTTTTAACACCAGAGACTTCGAAGGAAATAGCTTCGGTTAGAGGATGCATTATCTGTTGCTCCATAGCTGCAACACGTCACGATTCTGCGTGCTTACCAGAATCCTCTTACGTCTCACCGATACATGTTAAGCATTTATATTTTTGTCCTTTACCGGAGCGAATCCAACGATCTGTCCAACACAAGGGGGCGGCAATAGTTGATTCTTTATATAGGCAGGGCCCACGTGCTATGTTCTTCGGCCAAGCCAAAATATTATGTGTGAGCGAGAATCATTCACCGCAGGTGGTCAATCGCCGTGGGAGAACTCTTCTTAGTATCCGAGCAGATTTCACTTGCCTGCACGGCAAACTGACTGCAAACTACTTTGGTCAAAATCTCGGCTATTCTCGTCTATAAAATCTCTTCGCCGGCGCGCCTTCTTCAACTTCTCAATCTCTTCTTCTCCTTGCTTACAACTCACAACTTCTATCAACCATCGTCTTTCCCTGAAGAGCCTCAACAACCTTGAAGCCCTTCAGCTTCTTGATGATCAATTACAGCGCTCGCTTTTAGGCAGCCATAGCTCTTTCTCAAAATCCTTCAAATCCACCACTCTCCTCACCTTCAATTCTCCCAACAGATTCAGCATCGACAAACTCATTACCACCCGCTGCTTTGCTCGCTATTAGGCGACCCACAAACTCACCTTCCTCGCAACTGTCTAAGGTTTCCGCACAATATTTTTTGCTTCATGCGACTTGTCTCTCCGAAGACTGTGGACGTTGCGGCGTGCTGAAATTTCTGAGATTTCGTCACTTCGCTCGCTATTAGGCGGCAAGACATTTGCTCTCTCAACTTCACGGTCGACGTTTAGCTTGCTTTTAGGCGGCACCGGGAGCTTCTTCGAAGTCTTCTTCATTAATATCGTGGCGCTTTCAACTTCTTGATACTCGTCGAGCTCGCTATTAGGCGGCCAAGTATCGACATTTCACCGCTTTCATTATTCACCAATCCACTCGCTATCAGGCGGCTGGAAATTTTCTTCTTCCACGCTACGGTCAACATTCAGCTTACTTTTAGGCGGCACCGGGAGCTTCTTCGAAGTCTTCTTCATCAGCATCGTGGCGCTTTCAACATCTTGATACTCATCGAGCTCGCTATTAGGTGGCCAAATCAACACCTCGCCTCTTTCATATTTCACCACCTCGCTCGCTATTAGGCGACACGGTACATAATGTCTCTCCAAGCTTACTCAAAGGCTTTTCGATCGTCCACGCCTCTCATTCGTGGCTTCCAAGTAGGCCGCCGACCCGTCATCAATAATTTCTTCAGGACTCTTCACACTCCAGGCGGCGTTCTGAGACCTGCCCACTACTCTTCTGCCAAGGACCCAAAAGCAAAATTCGACTCTGAATCTGTCGATGTTGCCATCAAGGGCGCAGCTCACTCTTCTTCCATGGATTCGAAGACAGCAGCAGCTAAGGGACTACAACTTGATATTTCTGGAGGCGCCACGAAATTAACTTCAACCACTGTCCAGTCGACTGGAGGCGACCGCATTGAACTCGATGTCTTTGCTCATGCTTCTTACCATCCTTCCTCGACACATTTGAAGCCTGGTGAAGATGGTCACCTTGAGCTTGAGGTCATTGCCCACGCTACCAAGGTCGCTTCGGCTACGGCTACGGCTACGGCTACCAGCCTAGATGTCGAAAAGAAAGACGAGTCTCAGGGTGGCACAAAGGCTACTTGTGGTTGTTCTTCAGAGACGGAGCCTAATCCAGTTATTGACGGTAAAGGCTTTGCAGGAAAGAAGAATAATAAAAAACTCTACAACAAACCATGCCGCGAGAACCCCAAGGCACCTTATAAGATTTTCACCAAGAGAGAAATCGGAGAAATCTTCAAGAAATATTGCCCACAGCTTGATCCGCGATTGTTTCGGGCGACAGCCGAGGTCTTTCCCATGCGAGTTACGTCTTACGCCCTCGATAACCACATTGATTGGTAGGTTAAAATGAATATACCTGATGATATTTTTATGCTCACCAGCGATTCAGGTCCACGGTCACCAGTGATCCATACGATCAGCCAGATCCCTACTTCCGTCTCGTGTTTCCTCAGCCGGGCATGCTCAGCGCAGCGGATCTTCACGACATCTTGTACTGCTTAGAGATTGAGCCTAAGCATCTTGTCCAAAAAGTGGCGGAGATTCGGAAAGGTTTGAATCCTCACCCAGCCGGCCAGAAGACCGACAATGCTCCCTTGCTCAATGGTCAAGAGGTAAATGGCTTTCAGCACAAATACCGAGAGACCTTCCTGTTTTTCGCCTCTGAGGTTAGTCAATTTACATGTTATCTGTCCGATTTAGATAACCCAAACTTAACTTTTGTTGTCAGGCACAATTTTGCCACTCTTTCTGTACTTACTGCTTCCGATGGGCTCAGTTCGCAGACGCCAATTCACCCCAGCAATTCAAAAACAGCTCCCCTGAGACTTTGTTGGAGTACATTAAGCAACATAAGCAAACTAAGGATCTACTTTTTACTGGTGGTGATCCAATGGTCATGACTGCTGAGAAATTTGAGAAATACATCAACCCAATACTCGCAAGTCCCGATACCGACCATCTTCAGACCATCCGAATTGGTACAAAGTCGCTCGCATACTGGCCAACAAAATACACCACCGATTTGGGTGCGTCTGATATGCTGAAGACTTTCGAGTCTATTGTCAAGTCTGGACGCCACCTTGCGATCATGGCGCATTTCACGCATCCCCGTGAGCTCGCTACCAAGGAAGTACAAGCAGCTATCAAAGCCATTCAATCTACTGGTGCTGTGATCCGAACTCAGAGTCCATTGATTCGCGGAATCAATGATTCTGCCGAGACTTGGGAGACGATGTGGAACAAGCAAGTTCAGCTTGGCTTGATTCCATACTACATGTGAGTAGTCTGCTGCAGCCTGCAATTTAGCAACCGATTCTAATCGTGATAGGTTTGTCGAACGTGACACTGGTGCCAAGAAATTCTTCGAAGTTCCACTCGCGCGAGCTCACGAAATCTACAACACCGCCATCAAGCGATGCCCGGGTACTGTACGCACAGTCCGTGGTCCTTCGATGTCTGCTACTCCTGGCAAGGTTGCAATTCGTGGGATCCGTAAAATCTACGGCGAGAAAGTCATGGACTTAGAGTTTCTTCAAGCTCGTAATCCAGATTGGGTTGGTATTCCATTCAATGCCAAGTATGACCCTGAAGCTACTTGGTTAGAAGACCTTGTTCCCGCTTTCGGTGAAGAGAAGTTCTTCTATACGGATGAGTATGAGTACCTCAAGAAGACACAGGTTGGTTCTAGTGGCCAGGTAAGTTTTTATTCCAGTTTAATTTTCACGCATTTGCCCTCGAGCCATGTAGTCCTACTGAGGATATAATCTCTTCACTCTCTATACCCCTCGAGCGAACTAGCAATGCTGACATCGGACATTTTTGTAACAGTGGACCAACAAACTTATGGATGAACCGGGTTACACACCTCTTCCTAACCCAAACACCGATTTGACCCATCCATTCACGTACTCGGACGATGATATCGCAGCTTTCACCAAGTCTTCCAGCAACCCCATCGCCAAGCCTGTCGCCGATAAACTTTACAACGATTATATCCTTAATTCTGTCGCTAAATTTGACGACGATAAACGCGACCGAATCTTGTTTCAATCTTCATGAAATATAAGGTATCGATGGCGTGATTCTTTTGCTTCAAGTTTTATACGCAATGTATCTAGGGTGGTGCACACTACATACGTTCGCAGCGTCGGCGATCTTGCTGTCTACGTCTGCAGTTCTTGGATCTCTTCCCTATGGATGCCCCCTTACGTTTTCTGATTCAACGAGATACCCCTAATTCTGCATGTTCACCTCTCACAATGTTTACACCAATTTGCAATTTTAGATTTGAATTTTTACGTTTGCGTTGCTCTTGAATGGATGGAATTGAACGCATTGTTTATGCTATGGTTCTTCTGGTGGTTCTTAGTTTGCTTTTCGGGTGGTTGATACTTGAACATTCCAGCAGAGGATCTGCGGGGGAAATATCGGGGATTGCTACTTGATGCATAATAGCTAGAATCAACTTGAGTACCTTTGCTCGTGCGTGCTGATTTGTGCAATTTTCATTGCGTGCTTGCTTTTTATTAACTTAATCAGGTATCGTTTCTATGAGAGGTATATACGTAAAGGCCGATATGTTACAGGACGGCTGCAGAACTCCCAAGCCGTTGCCTCCCTTGGTACATTCCAATATTCCTTGATGTGATAGATGTCAAGATCTGGGCGCTTTCTCTTTACTGCAGAAGTTACGACCTCGTATAGCTCCGATGGAGATACGGTAGTACCAGCGCGAATCGCGCTTTCTTTGCTTCGCTTCGAACCAGAATCTAGAAGAGTCTCATCATCCCGCGTACTTTGGAAATTTTCCAACCAACAAATCCAACCCACCAGCAACCAACTGGCAACTCGACTTCCCCGCCCCCGCGCACTTTTGTGCGCCCAAAGGTGATGGTTATTTTCGATGTTCTGTTGCTTCAACGTGGCGGCCGCTATCCCCGTATGATCTACCAATAGAATCTGACCATTATTAACCACCACCAACACCAACACCTGCATGACCTGGATTCCCGAATACCACTGATATGGATCGCACTAATGCCCGTTTATGTATGCCCGTCACACCATACACCAGGCCTCAACGTGCTTTTCTCTCCTGGCGAGCTCCGGATCGTCGATCCTCCAAAATCGCACACCGCACAACCACTGGTCACAAATTGTTCTAGGCTAACTTTTGTAGAGCAATTGAGCTTGGTGAGGCGGTATATTCCTCTTCGGCGAGTCCTCGCCCTAAAATCACAGGGTGTATTAGCGGCAGACACCGAGTTCCCAACCAACTATGCGAGCTCGCTCAATTGCTCCTTTCGTCACCTATAAATCACCGCTCCCAAATGCCTTCACTCTTACAGGTTACCAGTCTTGAAATGGTCCTGGGTTGTGCTGAAGCCTTGGGAAGCACAAGAGATAGCCTAACAAGAGAATGCACACCGGGCTTTCCGTCCCATACCGTCCGCGCCGTTGCTTCCTTTTCAACTTGGGGGAGGCGTCACACTCTCGCTCTCCTGTCCTATCGCTTTCTGGCTTACGTTCGGAGAAACTTCTATGGAAGAGGAACGACGCCGATAAGACAGGCCCTGGTAAGCAAGGAAAGAGAATCTTCCGTGCCCCCCGGTCACGGAATGGAATTTGCACAAGTGTATACCTTACCCACACTTGCTTACCCTACCCAGCGCTAACCAGGCCGCGAATCGTGGCGTCGAGGTTTCTGTTTTTTTGAGACTGCCGCGATTTCCTAGGGTTCAAAAACCATGCGGGAGAGACCAAATTCGGGAGCGCCCGAGGGTTCATAGAAGTTGACGTGCCAAGTTGTGCGAGTGTATTCCGTATTCGACGTGGTGCAGGAGAGAAGTTGAGAAATTGCTTGGGAGAGCGGCTTGATTCCTCGAATTTGAGCTGAAGGAAGGATGTATGTGAAGGAATCAGGTTTCGCTTGCAAGATTTTGAGGAGGTTGTGTGGATGGGAAGGAGTTCCAAACCAATGAGGATCAGATGGGACCGAGAGTACCAACGCAACTCACGCCACTTCTACATCCATCGGTATCTTTTGTCATATTTGAAGGAACTGGGCTGAGTTTCCATTGATACTGGATAGAACAGCTTTCTCCTCTATGGATATGGGATAGCTTACTTTCACCCGTACCAGACTTGCGTTTCCCTGCCAAGAATTTCAACAGGATCGAAAGAGATGGAAAGCAAAGCTCCGCTCAAGTCTAGAAGCCCAGATGGGTGCAGGTTGAAAAGCTATATCCGGGCTATGGATGAGACATGCAAAGTACTTGGTTTGATACGAGGTTAGAAGGGCAGTCCTTGTCATATCAGCCGTTAGCTGAAAACTGCAACGCCTAGAATTCTTCGCGATCGCCAGCATCCCTCCAACATACCTCGATCTTTCTCAGGGCGAGGCGCTAGCATGGTGTCTTTTTTCGCCTCTCGACTCGGCTTGAAGTAAATTCTTGCCACAGAACTTGAAATATATTTTCTACATGATAGCGAAAGACCTATCCCTGAGCTACATCTTCTCGGATTGGCTTGATAGAACTTGGTTTGGAACGCGTAGAAGTGAGGACGAGTAATTCGAGCCTCAGTTACTCATCTATAGCCTCTTTGAGACCGAAGCATGTCTATCGCTTGTTACCTCTTCAAGTGAAGTTACTCCGGAAGAATCGACACTTCTCCCATTTAACATCATTTTCGACTCGGCCTGTTTTTTGTGAAGAATGCGGAGACAGGTTTGTTTTATCCAGACCAATGGGAAAGAGCAGTTTTTATGGTGATATTTGGCCGTGTGTCTAGGGGAAGGATGTCATGTACCTCGTTCCTTCTCGCTCTCTAATTCCATTCATTATTCGTATCCACTTGAAGACCATCTTCTTCTTCTTTTTAATCCATTCCGCCACGGTGGCACCACCCCCCTGTCCCCAAAATTCAATTCTGTAGTATCTTCATCTATTTCATTCCAGTGATTTTTTATTTCTCGGTTTCAGTAGTCCCAAGATACAAATAGCACTCATCTCCATGCCATTATCCCGATATCAGTTGAGAGAATACGAAGCTCAATCCCTCATTTGCCTACCGCTTGAAAACATATCCGAGTTCATGAACGACTGATTAGAAACCACAGTGCATACTGGCCAAAACCGTCACCTTACCTTACCTCCTAACCAGGATGTGAGAACTTTGCATACTGGCAACCGAAATGCAAGGGAACGAGTTGTATATTTTCTTCAGCAGGCTAGAATTCTCGAGGCGTGAGATAAATCACAAAGCGGGAAGGAATAACGCTAGCTACATTCGTGGCTTTCCGGGACGACTTGCTGTTTACCTTACCTGGTGGGCGATGACCAGGTAGACTTCTAATTTGGTTTTTGGTAGTGCTGGTTTCCTGTTTGGGAGTGCTACATATGCGCACTGTCCCGCGTGGGGTTTTATGTCGAGTGAGTTCTGTAAGGCGAGTTGCCATGCCGCGATCTTGATCTTGTCCATGTTGTCGCCGATGAGGAAGCATGTTGGTGTCTTCTTGCGGCGGTGGGTAGTGTATTAGTTTTGTTTTAGTCTGGATTCTCTTAAATAATCTGGCACAATGAGGTCCACTGGACTTGAATCGTTGATTTGGCTTGCCCGTATAGCAATTGATGCGATGGCTATGTATCCGTTCGTCCGGGTACATTTGGTGAAGCGGAATGATCTTCTGTGGCTTAAGTTTTGCGTATTGATCACTAATCCCATGGCCTCTTTTCCCCCGAAAAACTTCTACCCTTGCTGCAGTAGTCCGTGTGCGATTATGAACTTGGGAGAAGTGAAAGTGGTACGGTACACTTCGAAGTAAAAAATTCGAATGATAAGGGGTCATACTGTTCTGAATAATATGCCAATTCGCCAAATTATCATCAGGAGAGAGCACTGGTTGCTATGTACCGGTATTGCTGTCTTGTGGTGGTTGAAAGGGAGAGCTCGCTTAGTAAAATGGGTCATGGTAAAGGGGGGGTCAGGCGAGCCACTACTTTGATACTTCAAAAACAATATTTTCTGCAATCAACCTAGCCCTAGCCCACTTACTATCTCAAGCAAAAGACAAAATATTTTTCACTAAACTGGTATTGCGATGCAGATTGTTCTGGTGGTTCCGGTGGAGACAAATAGCTGATTACATAAGGACTTGACCGATTGAGACACCGCCTTTGAGACAGGGGTTTTTTGCCGTGTGCGACGCCCTTATCCTGAGCTACAATTTATCCAAGCATATCGCCGATTGAGAAAAAAAACCATTGCAAGTCTGCAATGGCCCGCACGAATGCAATTGCCGGAATTATCGCCATAGTGACTTTTCTCAATGCTTTGCAGGTGGCTATCAATCTTTTCGCCAATGCCTCAATCACCTCAACTGGTACACTTTACTGCGTCTCCGATACCGCTCCTCACCACATTACAACCCTCAATTCTTCTATCCCTCGCGCAAAATGCTTCCGTGTAGACCATGGTGTCTTCACTGAGGTGTTGGCTGAAATCCCCGAGATCAACAAGCATGAGGCCAAATTTCTGAACGGTTGGGTCTTACCAGGCATCATCGAGTCCCATGGGCATATATTGCAGTATGGGGAGATGCTCGAATCAGTCCCTCTGTATGGGGCTGAGAGTATGGAAGAAGTGAGGCAACGAGTTGTCAACTTTCTCAACGAACATAAGGGAGAAGGATACGGTACCAGGAACAAATGGGTTCGAGGCATTGGATGGGACCAAAAATATTTTGGTGGGGTCATGCCAACTGCTGTAAGTATTACCTCTTTCGCGAGCCAGCACCCACTGATTGAGGAATAGGAAGAGCTCGCCCTCGATCCTGTACTTTCGAATCTTTACATAATGCTCGACCGCGTTGATGTCCATTGCGTCCTTACATCACAAAAAGTCCTCGAGCTCCTCTCGAATCCCCTTCCAGACGCACCGCCTGGAGGAGTAGTTATCACCGATCCAGGGCCTGGCGTTTTCTGCGATAATGCGATGGATGCCATAATATTGCCCATTGCACCGAAGCCAGATGTTGCTCAAAAGACAAGGTGGTTCAAAGCAGCAATATCGGAATTGAACAAAGTTGGAATTGTTGGGGCAGGGGATGCTGGCATGAGACCAGACGATGTGAAGATATTGGAAAACATGGCCGCGAAAAATCAACTGTCTATCAGGATCAATGTGATGCTTGAGTGCTCAGAGAGGAATACCTACTGTCCTGAAGAGATCAAGGATTTGAAATTGGCTATCGAGCCGCGAAGCACACCACACGATATGTTGACACTCGGAGGGGTGAAGATATTCGCAGATGGAGCTCTAGGATCATGGGGTGCAGCCTTACTAGAGCCATATTCAGACAAACCAGAAACGAGCGGGACAATGCTGATAAATGAAACAGAGTTGACAAGTGTAGTTCACCATGTAGGTCTTCCTCTTGCAAAGTTGTGCAATTTACTGTACTGGTGCTAAAATCTTGCAGTGGTACAAGGCTGGCTTTCAAGTCAACGTTCACGCAATCGGTGATCGGGCTAATCGAGCAGCAATTGATGCATTTGAAAATGTCCTAGGACCTAATTGCAATGGCTGCAATTTCGATCGAAGACTCAGGATCGAGCATGCCCAAATTATTGTTCGTCTATTTATTCTTCAACGGCACGAGGAACTTACATGATCCTCTCATTTTATTTTATTATCCCCCACAACTTCTCTCGTCGCTGCTAACCTACAGCCAGGATCCCAAAGACCAATTCCGAATTGCTCGCCTTGGTGTAATTCCCTCCATCCAACCAACTCATGCGACTTCTGATATGGCATATGCACTCTCCCGCCTCGGTGTCTCTCGGTTGAGTAAATCTGCCTATCGGATGTCCAGCCTGTTCCCTCCTCCAAGCTTTCAGACGATGTATCCGGGACCTGTCCTTGGCTCCGATTTTCCAGTGGAGCCACCAAACCCATTCCATGGCATGTTTGCTGCCGTGACCCGCCTTTCACCGTCAACCCTTGATAGTCCTTCGGGAAAAGGAGGGTGGTATCCGGAAGAGAAGTTGACGGTAGAGCAAGCGCTCAGGGGTTTCACCACGAATGGCGCATATGGATGGCATCGAGAACAGGACATGGGCAAGATAGAGGTTGGCATGTTAGCAGATTGGGTGGTTGTCGACCAGGATATCTTCGCAGACGAGAGCGGAGCGGCTCTTGTCGATGTTAAGGTCAAAGAGACGTGGGTTGGTGGTAAGGCAGTGTTTCCATCCACAGCTCAAGAGACCAGCCAGATGATAGGAGGTAACTGGGAATCTCGGTTGCAAGACTGGGTATCTTGGTCCAGGGATATCATTAACGGTAAGATGTGGTGGATGGAAACCAGCGACGCAAGAGACGAGTTATGAATCAGGTTTTTGTACCACGCCATTTTTGGTATTTTCCGACGAATAGAACATCGAGGCCGCTTGCACTCTTCAGTAAACATCCGTCAACCGAGCGGACGCGCTGAATGTGAGGGGGGAAAAGGGGGTTGGGGTTAGACAGACCCCCATACGCACTTGACGATCAACACCAACGACTAGTAACACCAACGGCTAGTGGTCTACAAGTTTGATATTACCCCGCAATCGACTGACGTGTTTCGAAGCAACATGCCTTGATATTTCAACTGGCTAAGGCTTTTCGCCTGGAGTCGTGCTCCCTTGCAGCGATCTCCAAGGCAGCCGGGTGGTGCCACATTTTCTTCTGTCTTCTATCACAAAAGGGGCCTGGCGCCTAATCATCAATCATGTGCTTTCGCGTTGATCTCGTTGCTGCCTTCAGGCAACGTGTGCCACAATTCTTCTCGTTGCCGTGTTGCATGTTTAGTAATTGTTTAAAGCAAGCGCTTTTCCGTCTTTTATTTCTCGGAGTCACTCTTTAACAGTTCATTCTTAAATCTTGTTTTTCGCGCGATAATTTGACCTTGGAATTCCTCAGACTTGCATCAAAGCTGGCATATAGCAGCGATGTCTGATGTAACGATGTCGACGTTTGCTGGTCCCTTGTCGTCAACTGCCGCTATGCCACCACCAGAAGTTACGCATATGCAAGAAGACCCATCTCCAATGGAGAATTTCACAAGAGCTATCAATGTATTTCGATCCAACTTCTGTTGTGGTGGCCAATTCCCAACCGCTCCCAACCCTGTGGAAAAACCCGACAATGCAACAACCGAACATCTACCAATTCGCATCCCGCCCATCAATCTTCGATGGGATATTCCAGGTCAGACGCCAAATGCCTTAACAGCCCAGTTCCCACTATCCTCATCTTCTTCCTCCGAAAGTGTTTTCAAACAGCTTCTCGAAGCCTGTTCTCCGGCAACCTTTGGGCTTAGCGGGCAAGATGTACTTGATGAGAATTACCGCAAGGCAGGAAAGCTGGATCAAGAACAGTTCTCAACTAATTTCCATCCCCACGATTTTGGAATTGTGGATTCCATTGCGCAGACTTTGTTGCCGAATGCTCTAGCCTTGCATGAGATTATGAACGGTCGTCCTGAGCACAGTGGGGTTCTAGCAGAGTTGTATAAGTTGAATGTAAGTTGGATCATCATTTTTTCTTTTCTTTTCTTTTCATAGGCTTAGTTAATGAGCTGACACGAAGCCTTAGGTATACTCCGGTCCAGGAGGCAAATTCAAAGCTCACGTCGACACACCTCGTGGGGTTACCCAGTTTGGCTCGCTTGTTGTGTGTCTTCCACACCCATTCGCAGGTAGATTGTCCTCACAAATTATTCTGCGGCTTGCATTTTGTGTATAAACTTACTCCTCTGGGCGGAAAATTCCGAGTTACCCACAAAGGCGACTCCCAATACTTCGACTGGGCGAACGGCGATCCGAACACCCTCCAGTGGGCAGCCTTCTACAGCGACTGCGAACATGAAGTCCTCGAGGTTCTTTCGGGCCATCGAATCACCCTCACTTACAATCTCTACGTCACTGAACGAGTTGGTGGTACATTACAGAATTTCCCGACGGCCAATCCCATGATGTTTCCCTTCTCCGAGGCAGTCAAGGCTATACTTAAGGACTCCAATGTCTTTCCGGATGGCAAGTTTCTATACGCAGTACCGTTTGTCATGTTTTGACTAACGCGAGACAGGAGGCACTATCGGTATCTACTGCCAGCATCAATACGCACATACCCGCGACTCGACGCAGAATGTGATGCCATATGCTTTGAAAGGCCTCGATTGTATCCTCTACTCGGTCTTCCGCACCCTTGGTCTCAATATCATCGCTCGTCCTGTCATGGAAGACCCGGAAGACCTCGATTCCAAGGAATATTTATTTATGGAGAAATATGGGTTTCACCCAGATGAGGATAGCGACTTTGACGAGGACGGGATCTTGATAGAAGGAAGAACGGGCGCGAGGAGAGAAGAATGGGAGAGGGAAAATGGACGCGGTACGCCTGTTCTGGTCGGTGATAAGTGGAATTCCTTGGGTCTAGGTCAACAGCTACCAAGTATAAGTGATGAGGGAGAGGTGGTAAGCAAAGGAGTTTTCTTGGCTTGCTTAATATTTTACAGCGCGAGAGATGTGGTCAGCTAATGACCTTTGAACTCCTTAGCAACTGCGAAATCTGTTCCCATGTGACCGCCGCAGCGATGTTACATGGGTTAACAAGCCAACGTCCAAAGGAGAAATTGCCATGTTCAGAGTGGTCTATGGCAACAATGCCGAGTTGGACTATGCCTACTCAAGAGCCGCCATTCTTGTCGACATCCCGAAATTTGGCGGACGTGGCCGCGAGATTGTGTTGTGAGTATTTGCTATTATTGACGCTTGTTATCTCCTTTTCTCTTTCAACAACACGTTCACTTTACTGGAAAACTTCATGCGTGATCATTGGGTCTTTGCAACGGAATAGTTGGTTTGGTTGGAAAATTGATAGGTTGTGATGGGATGGGAGGGGGGAAGCTGTTATATCTTTATCTTGCCTGCGCTTTTATGAACTCATCTAGTTGGTAGACTTGGAACACAAGTAATAAGGAATAAAACACATTGTGCGCGAACCAACAAAATTCCCAAGGCTAAATTCGTCTTTGGGTACTTGAAATTTCACTTTGGCTACTAAGTGCAAAAGCAATTTCTCGGCGTGCAGGGCAACTGTGCCGTTGAAATTAGTATAAAGCATTCCCTAACCTCCCGCTTCTAACCTCATTGCGCCTTGGTACTTGTATCAGAGCGAAGAATACCTTACAGAAGGGGGGATCTCTCCCATTTTGGTCTCAACTCTCTTAAAATTTCTCGCGCGATGAAGAATCGAGGATCGAAATAAGGGGGAAGGAATCAATCCTACAGATGCTGTAACTTAAGAACGGTTCATATCAGAATCAGATGTTTCATTTCACAGGTACGTTTTCCCGACTTCATTACAATCAATCTTCGCAGGATTCGCGACTGTAGCCAAATCACCCGATAAATCTCGCCAAGTCCTATTCTCCCTAGGTTACCCGGTTATGCAGCCTCCAACACAAGAATTGCCCGCAAACCTACCGTTAAGTCTAAATTAAATGCGATTCTGTCAAGTGCTGATGATGTGTAAACAGAATCGCACAATCTGGTTACAAAATCAAGGACTGGTTAAGTGCAATAGAAGAGTACATCGAGTATTGTTGCGCGCTCCCCGCTTTGCGTAGAAGTGAAATCAACACACGGTTACAACAATGGCTTGGGATTTCCGATACAAATAGAACGGCAGCATTGAAATGTAGAGGTTCCGGATCCAATCCATGTATCAGCCTCTCACTTACCCTTCGTCTATTCCATTATTTCATTCTACATCTCAAACTTTTCCCCAGCTTTCGGACAGACGCTGTTGTGTTCTACATTTGAAAATTCCGGCAACGTGCACATTCGTCACTCTCAAACTACCATGATGCTAGAGATTGCGGTATCAATAGCCTAGACTAGAACCGATGAGTGGGCAACCTGAACCCAGCGTCCAGCTCTTCCAACCATTTGAGTACAACGGGCAGTCGAGTACGAGATCTTTCATGCATGTTTAGAACAGAGGAGCTCTGCCCATAAGGCATAGCTCAGGGAATACTCTCATAGTGACAGAATACAGCTCCATCTCACCACAACTCTGCGAACCTTCGTGCATCTCGGGCACCGTCACCACTTCCTCGCAATAAAATGCCCCTCCACGTTTCCAAGCACGGGTTCGTGAGCGTATGAGACGGTTTGGCAGGCTGTCTGCGAGCATGGAAGGGTTGGGATGACAGTACACACGGTCTCATCGGGGTTCCCACGTTTTTGTGGGTAAGAGGGAGAACATAATGGCCAATCGCTAAAATTGAGAGGACTTTGTTGTTGTCTTGATGTTGTTTTGAGGGGGAAACTTTTCTGATGATAAAAATTTCCTCCACCATAAGTTCAGCCAGTCCAGCCTATCATTGCTTTCTGTGAAGGTTTATCCGCCCTTCATAGACCAAAAAAAGAAATTGGAAACTCTCAACCTTCTCCATACACCAGAAGGGGGCAGGCATTGAATGATTGAAGGTACGGTTTCTAGCTCGGTGTTTTAACCTACTTTTATGAATCTACTATCATCAAGTTGCTTGAATAAAAGAGTCCATCCATCACTTCAGGAAGAAAGAGAATAAGCGAAAGCAAATGTAAAATTGAAGACGCGCTTGCTTATATATGAAACTTAATCTCAGGACAAGAAAAGCGAAGGCGCAAACTGAAAATAAAACCCATTGTGAGTTAAGAAAAGTGCAAAGAGTATCAAGAAACCCATGTATATCTATTTGCGATGCAATTATCTCATCTATCAATCTCTTTCAAAAAAATAAAACTTATCCCTCCCTCCATCCATCCCCAACCAAACCGCGTGTCCACCACCCGACCATCCAATCATACCATGGCGTAAAAACGATCCCAGAACTAATGCTTGCTTTTTCAATTCCAAGCTTTTGGTCGTCATGCGAAAAAAAAAAAGAAGAAACCCAATATGGAAAAATTGGAACGCCTCCACCACAAGTTACGCCATGCCATCGTCCAATTACATTATGCGCTTACAAACGATCCAACAAACCCTCACTCTCAAGCAACAAAACAATTTGATGAACGGCACTGCGGACACTGGTCTTCTCAATGTCGACGGTCAAGTTGGCCTTGGTGGGAGCCTCATATGGGTCATCGACACCAGTGAAACCCTTGATCTCGCCAGCTCGGGCCTTGGCATAGATACCACGCTTGTCGGTCTTCTCAGCGTACTCGAGGCTGGTAGCTACGTGGACAAGGTAGAAGCTACCGTATTTCTCGATCAGCTCCTTGGCGTGGAGACGGGCGTCTTCGAACGGCGCGATAGGGGCAGCGATGACAGCAGCCCCGGATCGGGTGAGCTCCGAAGCTACAAAAGCGATTCTTCCAATGTTACGCTCACGATCAGGTCGGCTGAATCCAAGCTCTGATGAAAGTTCTGCACGAATCGTCTCTCCCAACAAGAGAGAAACAGAGCGGCCTCCTTGCTGGTTGAGGGTAACGTGAAGGGCACGTGCGATTGCGGCCTTTCCACTGTTTTGTAAACCAGTGAGGAAAACAGTGAATCCTTGTGCCGAACGAGGAGGGTGGGATTCTCTCAAAACACGGACAACTTCGGGGTAAGAAAACCATTCTGGAATTTCACGGCCAGATCGCAGACGGCTTCGGAGCTCAGTGCCGGAGATATCGAGAGTTCGGATACCAGGGGCAACTTCATCCTTAGGCTTGTATTCGTCGCTATCTGGGAGATAGGTCATCATCTGGAAAGGCACAACCTCAATACCAAGCTCATCCCTGTATTTCTCGACAGCATACTGGGCATCGTATGGGCCATAGAACTCCACGCCCTTGCTGTTCTTTCCAGGTCCAGCGTGGTCTCTACCGACGATAAAGTGAGTAGCACCAAAGTTCTTGCGAATAATTGCGTGCCAGATTGCCTCTCGTGGACCTCCCATGCGCATAGCCAAAGGGAGGAGACCTAGAACTGCCATTCCATTTGGATATCTTGGGAGAAGGGCTTGGTAAACACGGACTCGAGTGAAATGATCGATATCACCAGGCTTTGTAAGTCCAACGACGGGATGGATAAGGACATTGGCTTGACGAGCTCGGGCTGCGCGAACTGTAAGTTCTCTGTGGGCTCGGTGCATTGGGTTTCGGGTTTGGAAAGCGACGACCTTCTGCCATCCGATTTTGTCGAAGTGTAATCTCATCTCTGCAGGAGTATCTGCATGGTGTTAGTATCTAGGTTGGAGAAGCCAAAGTGCCTATTCTTACATCTAAGCGCGACATAATCGTAGTGTTCGAGGCGGTTGACAGCGTCGACCTTTCCTCCGACATAGAATTCTCCAGCAGTGTGGTAGAGATACTTGACAGCTGGGTGCTCGTCATCTCCACCAAAAACCTCTCTTGCTTCCTTTTGCCTGCAATCAATTAGATGAGGTCCGATATCGGGAGGGCTTTGCCATCCTGCTTACTTGTCAGGCTGGTAGACATCGTCAACAGTGATGATGGCTAGATTTCGGTCGTCACGGAAATCACGAAGAGTGAGACGTGCTCCTGGTTTGACTCCTAGCTCTTCGATTTTCTCCTTGGTGAGGTCGAGGGTAATGGGCATGGAAAAGAGGTTTCCATCTGCCAATCGGTTCTCCTTCACCACACTATTATATATTAGACGAATCGATGTAGAAGCGTATTCATTTCGGCATACCCTTTGTAATCCTTCTCGTTCAAGAAACCTGAGGAAAAAAGTCAATCAGCACTGATGTCTTGAAATAGTGGATGAGCGGCCCCGAGTGACGATGGCGGGGTCAATTGACCCCACCGAACACAAGCAAGGAAACGTACCCTCAAGAGGAGAAAAACCACCGCTCAGAATGAGCTCGAGATCGCACAATTGACGCTCAGAGAGGACAATGGCAGGTAGAGTCTCGGCTTCTGCTTCCAACTCCGCATGTCGAGGCAAATCTCTCGCGATGAGATCTCTGTGAGGGAATTAGCCATGACGCCGAAAGATGGGGTGTTCTAGCACTTGCTTGAGCTCGCCGCCGTGGGGTGAGTTGGCCATGACTGTGGAGGAATTGTAGTAAAAGGGGGAAAGTTTTGGTGTTTGAGGGAAGAGAAAGCAAAGGTTGGAATGGCTGTCAAGAAATAAGGAAACAAGAACAGCGGAGCAATGTGTAGTAATAAGCGGCAACAAATTTGGGCCACGGCTGTACAGCCTTGCGAGCACGCAATCGCGATGTGTTTGCAGGTAGTACTGTGATTGGCTGTTACCTTTAGACCAAGGTCGGCCGAGGCAATCGTGCATCCTTAGCACCTCCCATCCAAGGAAGGCGCTGGGTTTTTACCACAGGCCAAACTCCAAGGAACGAGCCATTCGTGCCAGTTCACTTGTCCTGGTGCGACGGTGACCAGATGCGCACCCAAAAAGGGTACACTGACTGCCGAGAGTAGTGTGAAAGAAACCCGATCGTCCAGATATGGCTAAAGGGGGATTGAATAGAAGCCCGTAATCCTATGTGGACATGGATGTGGAAGTCGATGTGAAAGAAGATGGAGGAGATGGGACTCGATGGAGGCTCTACAGTAGAAGAAAGGACCAGGGCCCATTGTTGACCACAAAGCTGGCGCATGGCTGGACCTGAGAAGATCTAGACAGTGAGGTCACGGAATGATGAAAAATAGAAGGAATCGCATTTTCGACAGTGGTTGAAAATGGTTGAAAATGGTCGAACTTCGCCCCAATGGCTGCCAACACGACGGTAGAGAGTTGTTGCGGCGATACCAGATGTTCATGGAGATTCCCCGAGAGATTTCCATGATGAAGAGGATGCCAAAGAGGGCAGGTGAGGGGAGAAAGGTAAAGAAGCACCATCCGCCTCGGACCCGACCAATAAGGAAATTAAAGAAATCGGTGCCAATTATCGGGGCTGGTCCTTATCGCAAAGTCTTCTTTCGAAGTGTCCTTTTTTCAAAGTGGTTGAAAATAGCGAAGATGCTTTCCTTGTTGTTCTTGTCTCCGAGCGGCGTTCACGGCCGCTGTGGCCGGCATCCAAGCCGAATTCGCCGCTGCCGATGACCGAGCTTGCTTCCCCAACTCGCGCTTCCGACTTGCTTTTTGTGCTTAGCCTTACATCTTCAACCGACTTTCGACTTACTTGCAGACCGCACCGCACAACTACTTTACATCATGTCGGCCCTTGCATCAGTTAAAGGCGAGACGGCCCAGCAGGCGATATCATTGGTGAGTCCTTGCATTTCCGCACTGCAAGAGGAGAAGCTGCTCAAATGCCTCTTGGAGGGGTGTTTGTTGATGGCTGGAGGCGAGAGGGGTTGGAGCGCAAGCTGTTGAGCATGAATCGTGCTAACCTATATCGCAATTTCTAGTATCGACAACTCTTGCGCCAAGGTACACAGTTTTCCGCATACAACTTTCGCGAATATGCCAAACGGAGGACCCGCGATGCTTTCAGAGAAAACAAGAATGTCCAAGATGAGCGGCAGATACAAGAATTGGTGCAGAAAGGATTGAAGGAGTTGCAGGTTCTGAAGGTATGTTGGGTACCTCAATCTGGAAGACTTCAGCTAGGGAACAAGGTCGAAGCGTATCTGGGATGTACATGGCGAAAGAATTATGGGAGTTGATGGAAGTTGATAAAACACTTGCTGATATGTGGCGAACAGAGACAGACAGTAGTTAGCCAGTTCTTCCAAATAGATAGACTAGTCGTCGAAGGAGGAAAGTCGGTATGTTCTTCTCCTGGGCCATCCCTCAGACATATAAAAATCGGTGTTCCTTGCTAACTCTAGTCAAGGGCAAGCAAACGGGGAAAAGCAATGATATAGTACGACAGAAAGATACTGGGTAAGGAGAATGATTCTTTACCTACCATTATTACGACTAATTATTTCCAGATTGGATTGAGCTCGCTGCGGTCTCGTGGTAAATAAGTAGACATCGTCCTCGAACACGGTGGTTTGAGGGAGCAAACTACATCTCGCGGCATGACTTGTACAATTATATGTATATCAGGAGTGCATGTGGATCTTACAAAGGCAAGAATTTATACCCAGTACCACATGCTATCGCCCCTCTAAAGAATAGAAAGCTCGGAATGATCTGATATTCTGGTTCCGAAAACCCTTCCATCTTCTTTCTTTTCCACGCGCCGCGAGGAGTAGTCTTGGCCACCCATTGGTATCCACTGCTAGCGTAGCTCATAGGCCCCATCCAGGAACAGATCTAGGCCCCTTTGATAATAGCTCTTCTTCCATCTTTACCTACCTATTAATTCTCAACGCAGGACATTCCAATATTTGTTTTCTGGGTGGTCTTGAAGTTTGCCCTCTTATGGATTTGGGTATTTGCGCAAGTTACATTGCCATCTAGGATCGAGAGGACGATAAGGAATACTTGACCACTTACAGGGCTGGCTTTGTTTGTGATTAGTGTCAAATGAGGATAACTTGAGAATGTGCAAGTGGCCGTTAGCGAGCTGATTAAGGGGAAGGACTTTGTTTTGGTAAGGTGATTTTAGAAAGTACCAAAGTACCGAGTAAGATACTTTGTTCTGTTCACAGTTATGGTTGATTGATGACATATACCTAGAGTCTTCGTTATTAGTAATCTACCAGTAAGTCTTTAAAAGTAATGTTGTCGAATACTTTATTGTAAAAAGCAAAGCTAGTCGCGGCTTCAACTAAGTACTCGAGTAAAGTGAATGGTTCTCGCTTTTGGAGACTAACTTGGGGAATTCTTTCGAATGCTGCCCTACAAAAGAAACATCAAGATCTCCCCCAATCATACAACCCAGAGCTCGGGAAGGCACATATGCTGTCGGAAATTTTTCGAGCCTTGAACCTGGGAAAAGAAACCTGGAAGCAGCTTATGATAGCCACGTGACCCATAGGGGAGACAGCTCCGGCTCCACTCGCGAGCAACGGCCCGTGCTCGGGTATCCTCAGCTCGCGACTGCCTCAATTGACAACTTCAACATTCGCACTTTCCACGCGATTCACTCCATCGCCATTGCTGGGTCGCTCCTTCCCTCACCACATTTGCACTCACTGAGAGCTTGGGCCCCAACTGCCATCAAGTAAGTACAGCTTCGCGCTTCTCCGTGCAAACTCGCAATGCCACGATGATTGGAAATGCGCCAATGACAACAAATGCTAACACGATGCGTTCGTCGCAATCAGATTTCGTTCCGGGTGTCGCTCAACTCGATCGCCCAGATCAAACACCGAGGCTCGAGGAGGAAGGTTCAAACTCTATCAACAGGTCGCACGCGCCTGCTTCTACGGAGTCCGGAGTGAACGGAGGGGGAAACGATTGGCGCATCCGCGACGAAGTTTCCGCAGATTTATCCAGGCGCGCCAGCTATCATTCACACACCAATTATCGTCCCATCGCACAGGCACCACCGAGAATTATCGGCAGAGCCAGACTCGAAGACGACCCATTTGTTGATCCACCCCAAACAACCCCGCGTTTTGGGCCATATCTGCGATACCCATCATCCGAGGAGTCCCCCCTTTCTAGTCTTGCGCCAGAGACCCCTCCAAATCCATTTGTACTCGAGGATCCTTCGTTAGACTCGCAACGACATCGTGCAGAGTTTGCACTTGTTGATCAAAGGCTACGTGAATATTCGGCATCATCACTTGGTAACTCGAGAGAGCAGAGGAACTCGGAACTTTTTGGATACAACCCGTCTGGAGGCACAGAGTCACCACGCGCAAATCTCGAAAGCCCCCCGTCATTATATTCTTATCCTTTTGCAACACCTCGCCGGGACAGCCCATCACTTGAACCGACTGGACCCCAAACCACTGGGAAAAGGAAACGCGGCCGTCCCAAGTCACAGACACCAAGCGTACAATCCAAGAAGAGGAAGTCCACAGCATCTGTTGCTTCTTCGCTTCCAAGAAAGTCTGCTCGCACACCTGCGGAGACACCTGCTGAGCCTGTCTCAAAATCTACTTCTTCACGCCCTACAGCACCTCAACTTTTCATAAAGCCAAGATTCGGACTCTATCGCCCAGACGATTCTGACGACGACTCTGATATTGAACCTCCCACTAGCATCGAATGTCATAAACTTGTAAAACTACGCGTTCCAGTTAGTCTTTTGGAGAATTTGAGAAAGACTGATTTACTACTTCCCGGTCCACTCCGCCTAAGTTCAACTCCATCAGCATCATTCACTTGCATATTTCCGCGGTCATTCAAAACTACTGAGCTCGTTGATCTGCTATATCCTGGTTACTTGGACGGAAATATGGCACCAGGGGTATGTAGCGTGAACCTGCTTTTGATATGGCCACCTCCTCTAACAATATTTAGTACCGAGCAAGTAATCGGCGGCAGAATCGAACTGGATATGTTGAACATGACGCCTTTGAAGGATTGCCCGTGCGACATTGGCGCCGTGATTATGTGACAGTCGCCCCTCCGCCGGAACAGGAGAATTCGAAAACCCCAAATGATATTTGGGCTGTAGAACTACCTTATGGGATGCCCAAAGATTCCCATCTACTTCCTCAACACAGCCAAGATTTATTGCGTGCAGCACGTTCTGGGAAAATTTATAAGCGGCCCGCACCACTCGAAGAGGAAGAAATTGACCCAGATGTGACTGAGAAGCAGGATAAGAAAGAGGATGAGACGAAAGATAGGGGATTTTCCGCGCGAGCTTGGAAACAAATACCTAGGAATTTAGAGGGGCCGAATATTGAACATCTCGCAAAACGCAGAAAGGGGTTGATCACATATACCAAACCAGTTGCTCCAGTGCCCACTGTTACACAAACTACTGTACGAAGAACCGATGCAGCGGGTAACGAGTACATTCAAAAAGTTGTCATACCCGAAGGCGAGAAAGTTGATGGAGAGGTCATCTCTCAGACCGTGATTCCCGATCCAAATTTAGTACCTCGAGCCGAAACGTTACCTGCTGCGCAACCCACTCCCCCAAGGCGAAAGGTTCCGGCAGCAAGAAAGAAGGTCAAGGGACCAGGGAGAGGTAGAAAGAAGAAGATTGTTCCAACAAGCAATCCGATTGCCCCTCCTGCAGATGGCGTGGTTCAACCTTTAGCTCCAAGCATAGCTGGTGTTGCTGATTTGCCGGCGATTAAGAGCGAGACAGGGACACCCAACACACCTGCAACTGGTGAGGATACGGAAATGGCCGACGGTTCTATGGCGGCCTCGGATGATGAGGATGGCGATGAGGATGGTGATGAAGGTGACGATGACGAAGGATCTGTCGGTGACCAAAACTCACCGTCGAAGCTTCCGAGGACCACGGTATCGCCTATGCCGTCTACATTACCACATATGAAGGATATTCCTGATATCACTCCTCCAAACCTCGGCCCCGCTGGACTTGCTTTCGCTGCCCATATCGAGAGGGAAAAGTCTGAAGGTAGAAATGGCAGTCCGTTGAAGAATGTGGCTTTAGCGACCTCCGCCTTAGCATCCCCCAATCCATCGCCTACGGTCACTGAACCGCCACCATTTCCTGATATCAAACCTGCTACTGCAGTTGGGCCACTAGCAGATTTTCCGCCTGTAATTACGCCCCTTGCCAACTCCACTGCAAAATCGCCCTCAGCAGTACCTTTAGCCGAATCACCTTCTTTCAAAGAGCCCATCGATACCCCTGAGCTGTTACCGGCCATGCCTACCTTTGAGGACCCTATGCAAATAGACACTGAAATAGCGCCTTCAGATCTACCTCCACCTCCCCCTGAACCTACATTGGCCGAGATTAATGCGGCGCAAGAAGTGAGAAAAGAGGAGGAGGAAGAAGAAGAGATGTTAATTGACGTTGTTGGGAATGCCAACAATGCTCAAATCGGGGCCGGGAAACAGGACGCATCTCTTGACACGGACATAAAACAGGACGATGCGCCAGTCGTCGAAAACCAGATAACATCTACGGCCGAGGCGCCAGCTGAGGCTCCAGTTGAAGTTTCAGCTGTGGTCCCGGTTGAGGTTAATGTTGTGCCTGTAATCCCAACCGAAATTTCTGCTAAACTTCCAAGTCCCGAGGCTTTGGTGGAGCCTCCTCTTGGGCAGGAACCCGTCATTCTCGTTGAGCCGATTGCGTCTGCAATTCAACGGGCCCTTCAAGCAGAAAGCCCGCTTAAAAAGGAGGCAACGCCTATAGTGGAAGAGCCTCCAAAAGCACCAGAGCCAGAACCAATTGCTCCCGCCGAGTCAGTCCCGGAACCACAGCCATCTGGCCAAGAGGATGAAGAAGATGATTTCCCCGACTTGTTAGGTGGTCTTGAGAAGTCTCTGAATCAACACCCCGCGGTTACTGCAGCTCCAGCAGAGAAAGTAAAGGAAGACGAACCGAGCGGAAAATGATGATGGCGCAAAGACTTTTCAGGGCATTTGATGATTGATTGGAGGTGTTTCGCTAGCGGATGGTTTCCGGGAATGGGATGTATCAGCTCTCATTATTTGCAGATAATAGCTGTTTACCTTGTAGGATAGGTAAAAGTTGATGCCCATTGCATCGCGTATATGACAGGTTAGATTTTTTTGTAATTGGAATTTATCCTTGATTCGAACAATTGAAGTCGCCGCTTTTTTTGTCCCAGTAGCTTTAAGGTTAGTTAGTAGTCGGCGCGGCTCTTCCTAGGCCACGGAAGCTTAAAGTGAATTTGTTTATTGGTGATAAAGTTAAGGTAGATTTTTAATAAGGAATGGAATTCAAAGATTACACAATTATTTATTATGGTAAGTATTATTTAGAGAAATAAATTTGAAATGGTTACGATTAATAAATTACAATTCGTCTTGCGGAAACAGAGGCGGATATATTTCGGCGTGCGCGGGGTAGCTTTCTTCCTACAGCAGCTAAAAGTAATTTGCGAGTCGCGACAATTCTAACTTCACACACCGAACTCGCCCTACCTTTCATTCTCGAAAATTCATCACAGTCGCCGGCCGCTACGATCCTTATTTCACTTACGAACGAGCCTCTCTCGAACTAATTCTTGATCGAAACCCTAGACAATGGCGGAGGATCAGATTTTGCAGGATACTTTGGCGAGGTTACGAGAGGAGAGGGAGAGAGCGGAGGAGAGGGGTGGAGAGGGTGGAGGTGAAGGTAAGAATACATCCAGAACTCGATGGCGAAGTTATTGCGGGAGTCCCAGACTAAATGTTTCTCGGCAGATGCCAAAGCGCGCCGGTTTCCACGCCTCGTAGTCTTCGACATGGACAGCACCCTCATCGAACAAGAAGTCATCGATTTAGTAGCCGCCAGCATCGGCGTCGAATCCGAAGTATCAGCCATCACAGCACGCGCCATGAACGGCGAACTAGATTTCTCATCCTCCTTCCGCGAACGCGTGGCACTCCTAAAAGGCGTAGACGCAGATATCTTTATAAAGCTTCGAGAGGTTATCACCCCAACGAAAGGCGTACCCGAATTATTAAAAGCGTTAAAACGCATGAATATAAAAACGGCCGTTCTATCCGGCGGATTCATCCCCCTCACGTCCTGGCTAGCAGAAAGTCTCGGTATCGACTACGCATATGCGAATTCCCTCGCCATTGACGCTTCCACGAACAAATTCACCGGAGAAGTCGTGGGCGAGATAGTAAACGCGGAACGCAAGCGCGATTTATTACTCGAGATAGCGGCGAAAGAGGGGATTGCGACGAAGGATGTGGTGGCGGTGGGGGATGGTGCGAATGATTTGTTGATGATGAAGGTGGCGGGGCTGGGCGTGGCCTGGCATGCGAAGCCGATGGTGCGGAGGGAGGCACAGAAGAGGTTGGATGGGGAGAGTTTGGTGGATTTGTTGGGGGTGTTTGGGTTGGGGGGGGAGGAGATTGGGGTTTTGACGGGGTGATGGGGGGGTTGTGATGTGGAAAGAACTTTTATATATGTGGAGGGGTTTTAGTTGTTGTAGAGATTTATATGGTTATGGAGAGATGGATATTTATGAAGAAATGGCGAAATGACCGGTTGGGCCGTGAGATTTTTCTGTGGTGTTGAGGAAATTGGTTCATGGGTAGCAATGTATAAGAAAAATGGATAGAAAAAAATACCCGCGTTATAAACCGCACCTCCTCCTACTTGTTTTAGGGCTCGTTGTGTGAGGAGGGATAGTTGTGAGAATGACGGGGAAGAAGTGGAAAACGGGAAGTAAATAATCGCTGGTGAGTTTGTTCTTTGGTATAATGAATGAGAGAAGAGGGGGGGAAGGGGGGAAGTGGTAGAGATGCGGGAAACTTGGGGAAGTAAATAATCTCTGTTGAGTCTGTGAATGAGAGAAGAGGGGAGAAGGGGTGGGCAGGTGTAAATTCATTGCCATGGATAATATCTTTTTTTGTAACTTCTTACATAACAAATTTCTTGCTGTTGTTGTTGAGTAAGGTGTATTCTTTTGAAATTTGTGTACAATAACGGACTCGAAGTGGGGGAGGAGCATTGGAAAGTAATCGAGAAATAGCCATCTACAGTATCTAAACGTCCTTAAAAAAGAAAACGCTGAAATCTCATTTCAAGTACCGTACTTGCCCTAATTTCTCTTTGTTTTTTTCATCCCCTTCTCCCTCTCATCCAGTACTCATAACGAATCCCCTTGATTTTCATATCCCTTCTCTCAAACAAAAAAGATATCCTGGATGCTAAATACTACATACAGTCACAACTGGTAGAATCCATAAATTGGCTAGCACTACGAGGCTAGAAACGGATACTACAGCAACCCAATTTTCTCTCGTCACCCAGCATACGTCGTTTCGGACTCCAGAGAAAGTCGTCGAGCGTGAAAGGAACGCTGTGTTGGGATTTTGAGTTTAGGAAATTTGTATACTGTGGCAAGTTTTAGATGGGAGGGATGGGTTTGGTGGGAATGTGCGGGATAGATGAGGGGGTTAAGGGGAGGAAGGCGAAGGATGTTGGGATGGATATGAGACTGATAATGATCTATTATTCCCATGTATCTGAGGAGGTGAGTGTAGAAACATGCCTCTTTTGTTTATATATTTCATTTTGTATGTATCTAAGAGATATACTGCGTGCTACAGTATCTCATTGATTCGTGCCAATTTCTTCATCAACCTCATCTCATCTCATCTCCACGTTCTATTATAGCTCAGCCTGCCTGCAAATTTCGATGCATTTTTAACCTCATGAAAACTCGCGAAAATGAAGCGAGTGTGCCACAAGCCAAGCCAATAAACTCCCCAACACCAATGCAATGCGCTCATAAACTCCAAAGCAAACCCAAAGCCAACGCAATCTAATAAATCGCTTTCATGCTTCAACAACAATAACTTCCGATCTCAACTCATGATGAGAAGAGCTTTCCTCAGATTTGATATCGACGGCCTGAAGCTTCGCAGCCAACTCCTCCTGCAACCTCTTCTGCTCCATCTCCTGCAGAAAGATAGCATACTTACTCCTCTTATTATGAATCCCACACTCGGTCTTCACCTGTCCCTTCCAGCGTCCCGCCCTCTCATCCTCACCCTCCTTCACAGGTTCCGTACTATGCCAGTCTCCTACACTCTTATAGCCCTGATCCAGAAGGGTGTTGTAAGGAACATTGTGTTCGCGAATGTAATCTTGAACTTGGGTGAATGACCAGGAGGCCAGAGGGTTGATTTTTATGAGGCCTGCTTCGTCGACTTCGATGATGTCTAGGGATTCGCGTTTTGCACCCTGGCTGCGACGACGGCCGGTGAGGACGGCGGCGACGGATAGGTCCGAGTAGGCGCGTTGAGCGGGCTCGACTTTTGCTACCCAGTCGTAGAGCTTGTCGTTCGTTTTCCACAGTTCGCTTCCATTGCGGGCCTCGAATTCTGCAGCGGTATTTACGCCTTCGGGCTTATATATGTGAAGGGTGACGTTGGGATAACGGGCCTTGGCTTTCTCGACCAGATCTAGCGTTTCTTGGAAGTGGTATAGGGTGTCTAGGAATATGGCGTCGATGGTTGGAGCGGAAGGTGTTTCGATTTGGAGTTTGGAGAGCATGTCTAGCGTGACGAGACCCGAGACTCCGAAAGCCGTGGTTTGGTAGAGGTTGGGGAAGGTGAGTTTGCACCAGCGGAGAATGTCCATGGGGGAGAGGTTGTTGAGTGTGTTGTTGAGGAATTTGAGGTGTTGTTTTGTGAGGACGATGGAGGGGCCTGATTCTTTTGGTGAACTGCCCGATGAGGACGCTCCCGAGGCGTATCCTGACTCCAGATTGGAGTTCCGCGACTCCATCTTGGGTAATTGGAAGGTGTTTGGTGAGAATGTGTGTGATGTGATGCAGGGCGTTGGGAGGGCTGTGTGGGGGGTCAACGTCGAGAGGGCAATTGGAGTGGTGGAAGTATATCGAGATTCCTTTTTGAGAAAGAAGAAGCAAGTAAGTCTGGAAAATGTATATGGGAGAGAAGGATGACGGGATGGTGCAATTCTTTTGTGCGATGGTGCAATCAAGCCGGCGAAGGAGTTGCCGATGTTTGCCTAGGCGTATAAAAGAAGAGCTAGTGCCCAGGTTGCAGGATGGTCTTGAGTAAGTGCGTTGCTTCTCTGAAAAATGTGAGGACAACTCCAGTTATAAGACGGAGAGATCAACTTGATCAACAACACGAATTCTTAGGAAGAAGCACGAGCAATTCCCATCTTACCAAGCAAGACGATTCATGGCCGTGCCCCCCCTGGATGTCCCCCTCTCTCCTACTTTAGCCACGTCAGGTTCTACATGGTGAGGAATCTTTGTCAAGACAAGGCCGGTTTCGCCATCGATGATGGATGGGTTTTCGCCGTTCACCATTGTTTTGCGATGGTGCCATATCACGTGCATCCAAGCTAGCCGAGTGGACCCACTTTGATCTCAGGAACCGAGCTGGCGTGATTGGCTGGCGAGAAGCCTCTTTTTACCGGCTGCATGGATGGCTTGACGTCTTGTCTTGTGCCACTGAAGATCTGATCTTCAACGCCAGCCATGGAACACCACATGGAAGCCTTTCACCTTTGTCATACCGACCACAATTGTACCTTTGTACTCAGATTGGTAAGCCACGATGTTTTGACTCCAGTTCTCTCACTCTGGGCAAAGCGTGAGTCCTGCTATTGATTGCTACGGACAGCACTCTCACCAACAACCAAATTCCCACACGGTTCGGACCATGTCAATACTACCGTACACTGGTAAGTAGTACCTATGCAGCTTACTATTAGCGAGTCTCCACTTGATTACTTATTAAACCGATTTTTAATCCTTTGTAGTGTTGCGAGGACTAAGCGGCGGTAGGTCCGAACCGGCCCTTCAGATGATAATGTCGCCATACCCCGTGACCCGAGCCTCCCTCGGTCTCCAGCTTTTCAAGCGCCTGGAGAAAAAATGGACTTCGGGCATGCGTCTTGAGCTTTCCCGGGGAAATGCTGGACCAATTGAAAGCCGAAAGGTGCTGCCGAGTGAAGATTTTCTTCATGCTGGGGTAAGGAGGGGAGGAGGGGAGGATGTTGGTTTATCCGGACGAGGGGAAAGTTTGGGGGTGCCTTTGTTGGTGGGTTGAAGAGTGACCTGGAAATTGACGAATTGGATTCCTTCTTTGGATCATCGGACAGCTATCCTTGGCTTTCTATAGCCCTTCGAGTGCTTCTATAACCCTTCAAGTGATGGGGGTGAACCACTTAATTGATGCTATGAAGCCAATTGGGGTTGATCGAGTACGATTTTCCATTACCTCCTGCTCAGGGATGTTTTCTTATCTTGTCAATCAACTGCTCTCTCAAAGTTTGACACGCTCTTCTTACGTTTGCTTTACGAGCTGGTCCTTGGAGATAGCTATTTCTGAGTCTAGCATCTGTTTTCAAATTTTCCTGCTTGACGACTCTCCAAACCACCTTCAATTTTCTCCAAGAATCTGCCCTCACCAACATTCTTTCCTGTGAACATTTGATCCATCATTTATTGCTTAATAAAGAAATAAAAGAGAAAGTTTAGTTTAAAAAGTTATCGAATAATATTAATAAATCTTAAATTACATTAAATCTTTATTATAATAATAAAATTATAATCGAATTCTATAAGAATCCTAAATATAATTATTAAAAATCAAAATATATCTTTATATATTATTTTTATATTAGAAATAATATAATTATATAAAATAGATTAAAAGTAATTAATATTTCTAATAAAAAATAATTAATAAATATACTCATAAAATAATTAATTTGTCACAGGCTAGGAGGATGAGTAGCTTTACCACTAGACCAACAGTGAACTGCCCAAAAAGGGACTATTATTGGATGGAAGTCCAATATGCTACTCGATAAGGGTCACAGATCTGGACCTGTAACATAATTTTAATTAAATTTAAAAAGTATTATTTAAAATTAAGAATAAATATCTTAATATATATATATAAAAGAGAGAAATATAAGTATTAAATTATAAAAGAATATTTTTATATTATAATCCTAAATAGGGGAGCTACGAACTCTCTAAAAAAGAGATATATTAGCTATAAATATATTATTCTATTATAAGAATTAATGAGATTTTTAATGTAAGAAATATCTATTTAATTATTAAAATTTAGATTTTAAGAATAATTTTATATTTATATCTAATTTAATAGTTTAGTTATAGGGGGAGTATGAAACTA
The DNA here is from genome assembly GCA_003988905.1 of Hymenotorrendiella dingleyae. Taxonomy (NCBI): domain Eukaryota; kingdom Fungi; phylum Ascomycota; class Leotiomycetes; order Helotiales; family Helotiaceae; genus Hymenotorrendiella; species Hymenotorrendiella dingleyae. The sequence goes on from QYAP01000328.1 coordinate 44,657, forward strand.
TGTGTATATGCATAGTTTAATTAGTTTCGCTTGATATAGCTCATATTGTAAAAATCTTCTCTCTCTGTGCGTACATATATACTTAGAATCTACAATCAATTCATTAAGAATATCTTCACAGGAGGAATGGGAGAGCAAGATTGAGACGTTGGCTGGCGAGTTATATGGTCATAATGTTGGCGACGATGGCGCGGGAGCGGGAGGTACAGAGGAAGTTTATGAGGAGTTGTATCCTTTAGACGCTGGGACCAGGAGGAGGGGCCGAGAATTCAAGAGGAGGAGGATGAGGAAGGGATAGAAAGAGCAGGGAGTTACGAACATGCGGAAAGTAGCGATGGGGGGTTGAATTCAGAGAAACGGTCAGAAGGTGTCGTGTGATCTTGTAACTTGCCATCAAAAGTTACAGTTGCAGTGGCAGTTGAAAGGGCTACTGTATAGATCTTCACTTCTCCTAGGTCGCGTCATGACGGAAAAAGCTACGGTCTTTGCATATCGACTCTTTTTATTTTCTACCAAGGCGTCCGATACCCCTGAAAGAAATGAACACTAGCATTACCATCTAAGCGAGAAAGATAGGGGCATACCATTCACCCAACCAACACATTGAACACAAGTCTAGCATCAATTTCTAATCTATACATTAACCCTTACCTGAAAATTAAAGGGCAAAAATGTTACTATCAAGCTTAAATCGCTGAACGAGATTCAACATCCCCGAAATCCAGTTCGCGATTTCTTGATCCTAGACGCTTTCTCACTTCAAAATATCTCCTTTTCCTGCTCAACTACAACCTCAAAACCACTCTACATACCATTTTTCATGCCTTATCTATCTCAAGTCCTCTTCTCTAAGGTAGAACTAAATATTATCCCGCCTTCCTATCTTCCCACCTTCCAACTCATCACGCACTATGAATACATAACTTCTCATCCTCGATCAATTTATCAGCCATAGAAGTTGTCGAAGTTCCTCGTTGATCGCGATATACCACCGCAATGAATTCTAACCTCAAAAATATAAATACGATTTCGATACCTTCGGGTCGAGACCACGAGGTGAACCACGTGAACGCTCACCTATCCCTTAGAAGAAATCGGACACTTCCTCTTAGCGCACAAAGGAGGCGAGCAGAGATTCTTATCTCGATTACGATAGTATACGCTCCTTCTGTTGATACCAGAAATGGGAACTTGAAGGCACAAGGATTTCACTCTATCTCAACCGCATCATGTAAACATCAAGCCAAATCCGCGAGAAATATTTTCTATTCAACTCCTACAAAACTCTCCAACCCTCCTAAAAAGAAAACCCTTCAATCTCCCCTCTCTCCTTCTCCTTCTCCTTCTCCTTCTCCTTCTCCTTCTCCTTCTCCTTCTCCTTCTCCTTCTCCTTCTCCTTCTCCTTCTCCTTCTCCTTCTCC